>DWNE01009614.1:0-10810 GCA_018249875.1 Cecropterus toxeus
TTATGTTTAGATTTTCTTATAAAAGCTTCATCACTAAGTCTTAGAAGTCCGCTACTGGATTTTCCTGATGGTAGTAGTAGTACCAGTGTAATTTGACCGTGGAGAACCACCGCCGCACCTATTTCTAGCGTGAAGCAATTCTAGCGTTTCGCTGAAAGGTTTGCCGCTCACTTAAATATGAGGCGACCATCTTGGAAGAAGTCCTCGGAAGAAACACCGTCTGTGATCGACTTTAGATAGAACTCGTGTTCTATAGGTGTTTGCTTACACGTGTATAGGGTTGGCGGTAACCACTTACTATCAAGTAGACTGCATGCTCCTTTGCTACTGACAAAAAAACATAGGCGACACCTAGATTGAGAGTTTTAATCTCCGAACTTAGCGTTGCGCTCGAAGTAGATAAATAACTGCAGGAACTTACACACGGTCAATAGATATGTAATAAGTTTAAGTGTTACCTTAAAACGCATAGAGATCGTGATATTTTGTGGTATAAATTTATTTCTTGCAAACGAAGTTTTAGTTTACTTGACCGTGATATTTGAAGATGAATTGACCCAATACAACTTACCAGTGGTTGACCTACATATTTGATAACCCTGAGAATTAGGTAAGAACCTTTTTTTGTTTTCGTGGGGAATCCTTCAAAGGTTGCCACCATAGGAGCGAGGCCAGGTTACATGAGTGTCTCACCCACTGATACAGCCAGGTGGCCATCTCAGGCGCTGCGAAGTGATCCCCGGGATCTCCATCGGAACACAACCGAAGAAGAAGACCTCTGAGCGCATAACCCTGTCGGACTCCACCCAGGTGACAAGAACTAAGTAAGAAACTTAGTTAATAGTTCTTTCTTACCATATCCTTCGAATCAGAACATAGCATGTTCAAATACTTCAATTTTATTTATTTCTAAGATTGAAGACGTACGTACGTACGCCAATCATATATTATGATTAGCCAATTTCACAAGAATGGCGATTATCTTATTGTCCTGCTACGTATAGACTCGCAAACAATGCTTGTTTGTAGTAAAATATAGCGTGCCGTAATATAACGTTCCGCTCCAAATCGTTCGGCGGTCAAGCGACCGTTTGCCATAGATTTACGTCCCGCCCGCTGAGTTCCGACGTTACTAAGAAAACTGCTATTTATTATAAGCTACCTTTTTGTGGAAATAGGAAGCTGGTAAGCCAACCCCTTTGATACTGGTAAGCAATTCTGGACACCTGTCATGGCATACAAATTGGAAGGTCCTTGAAGTCAATGAACGTTAACAGTCGGTGAACTTTGGAAAAACTTAACATTAGTCAAATGAGCAATATTGAATCCAGGCTGATCTTGTATTTAGCAAAGAATTAAAAAAAATACAACAAGTAATATTTAGTTAAAGTACCCAGCAGCAACATTCGTAACTTGAAGACCTTAAGGAGCTCAACAAAATGTCATAAAATCTAGGTTCAACTGTAACTGACATATATTTTTTTTATTTCCGGACCAGGGAGTCACCTCATCCTCGGCATAAGGTGACAAAAAAAACAAGCTAGACACCCTTTTTTACCGTCGCCGCTGTAGAAATCCTCTTAACATTATCTTTAGCCATATCTGTAGACATTAGCGTCGAAGTCCATTAAAGACTGTAATAAGTACCACCACTATATCAAGATCATTTGCTACTTCAATCTCATTTGTCGGTCACTAACTAGTAATATTGTTAAAAATATTATACAAATATTTAAAAAAAACATTCACACATGTTTACATACATACGCTACAAAATCATAACCCTCCTTACCTAACTACTATTTCCTAAATCTAAATAACAAAACAAAAATCGTAAAGGTGAGTTTAATGTTAGATAGTTTCCACCCCCAAATCAGATAAAAGCCTAGCGGTCAAAAAGGATAGACTTTATGCCTACTAAGATTCAGATTACTCTCAGATAAATAATATCTATTTATTTGAAGATCTTTTACTCCTCCAGGCACGTACGTACCTGAGCTTTATTTGTATAGGTGATTAAATAACTCTTTTAAGATCTATTTTAATATGTTACGCGTGCTCACGATATGCGGTTTTTGATTTTTTGCCGATATTTCGACCCAGTTATACGGCGAAACTGTGGTGGCGGGTAGAAACCGTTAACAAGCACTAGTGGTAGATTAGCATTAACCTATTCAACCTAAGTCTAGTTCGTTTTTCTTTTGTAGGTTCCATATCACGACACAACACTAACTGTATCCCTATGCAACGAATTTTGCATTATATGTGGTTTACATAAACCTACCACTTTTAAGATCTTTTCCTCTGACGATTAGGAAACTGCATGCTCGTTTGCTGCTCCCATATTATAAAAAATATATTATTTTATTATATTTAATTAAACAAAATACAGATGGTACAACACGAGTTTTTATAGTAGTGACTACACACGGACTATAGTGACCATAAAAGGAAGAATTATTGAGCACATTATTACAGCAAGCTCGTGGAATTAACGCGGACATTAAACGACGGTCAAAAATACGAGAGGGTGATGCGATATAAGACGGCTTTACCGGCTGAAGAGTCCGAGATTACCGGGAACCTAAAGCTTTTCGCATCCTTAATTTTTTACTAGGAACACACTAAAATATTATGGTTAATCTGTACTTTTAATAACATCAGAAAAACATAAGTAAAACAGAATAGCTATTGATATTTATTTATTAACATACGATTGATCTAATTATATATGAATTAGGTACTAGATTAGCGTAGCGTTATAAATGGACAAAAGATGGCTAAAAAGTAAGAATTTAAGTACCTATTCAAAAAAGTTATGATATAAAAATCTAAAATATAATATAAAATAAATGACGATGAAAGTAATCTCAAGTGATATGACAACTAGCGGCTCACGCTCGGCTCGCTCGTCATGAGACTTGAGACATTTCTTTCGGTAATTCTTGGAAAAAAGCGCCATCTATTGAAGTATTATTAAACTACATACTCAAAACACAGTTGAGAAAATAAGCAATTCATAAGACCGAAAAGCCATCACGCAAAAAAAAAAAAATAAGCAATTACGTCGTAGGTAGATCAATTTATAATAATGAGTAATTTTCCTCTTAGCTTACATTAGTTATCTTTAATTTTAAATAAAGACTTGGTATAATTATACTTTAGCCTTTCTTTAGGTTATAAAATCACTAAGTTATATAATATCTAAAGTGATATGAAACTTTTAATAAGTATATATTTTTTAATAGTGCGTGAATTATTTTGTTACTTTAAAATTATTTGTTTATGCTGCATTTTAACTGGCTGAATACTATAATACAAACATAGTTTTATCTGTGACGTCTCCTTGTCAATGGCGCCGGTATGCCATTGGTTCGGAGCTTGGACGTCAAGTAAATCTATTAGCTGACAGCTTCGCGAATAATTGTCATTTCCACGCCAGCGTTTATTGAGTGCGTTTGTTTTTTGAGCGCCACACTCCATTTCCTGTAAGTACCTATAATTTTATTCCGTATATATTTTCTATTACATACTACCGATATTTTTAACCATACGTGTCACGTTCATTTATATGAGACGTATATTTCATAAGAATTGCGTATTATCAATGTCAGTGTTCGGTAACCGGCGATGCAGATTCATCTAGAATCCCTTTCATAAACCGCGACGCCTCTAATCATTCACTTTGTTAAATGTTATTATTTAGGTTCTAGAGAGGTCTTCGGAATCGTTAAATAAGCACTAACGGTTGTGCAATACCTCGTATTTTTTAATGGCCGACAGCCCATATTCGTTTGATTAACGTCGATTTGACTAAAGTACCTTCAGTTTTATTTATTTTAGTAAATAATTTTACCTCATGGCTGCAAATAGCTTAAAAGGTTACAGTGTTGTTCTACTCTCATTTAAGTAATTTTATATTTTGTATCGAAGGTTAAGATGCAAGAAGAATTAAATAGAAAAAGAGTTCGTAGTGATTCTGACTCAATGATCGGAAATGTTGCGAAAAAAATTATGTCAAGGTCAGTACAGTTACAGGGTACTGCATGATACGAAAATTGCAATTCATTGAATGGAGTAGCAGGTGGTGGAACTCTAAGATTAAATTTTAGGTTAGTTTTGTAGGCTTTATCTTGATGAAACAAATATTGTAATAATCAATGATTCATGTTGCTTAGAA
Source organism: Cecropterus toxeus (assembly GCA_018249875.1). Classification (NCBI taxonomy): domain Eukaryota; kingdom Metazoa; phylum Arthropoda; class Insecta; order Lepidoptera; family Hesperiidae; genus Cecropterus; species Cecropterus toxeus. The sequence goes on from DWNE01009614.1 coordinate 4,181, forward strand.
TCTGTTCAGACATATAGTTATATTATGCAAGGCTTCCCTAAACACCATAAATAACATCAAGTTTTTAACTAACTTCACAATTATGAGATAATACACTTTTATGTTAGTTTGGTACGATTCCTGATGTTTACTTAAGGTCAATAATTTATAGGGATTATTTCAACTTTACCTAAGAACTAAAATTGGAAAATTAATTTAAAACATTTGGCTTCCTCGTCCCATAATGCTCAAAAGATATTTCCTACTTGTTGCTCTGCTATTTTCTGATTCATCCATAAAACCTCCAAGACTTGACACTATGTAAAGCCCGTCTTTTACCTTTATACATCTTTATTTGTTGAAGTTTAGTATATGTGTATTATACAGATAGATTACACAAATGAATCTCAAGTACTGTCTGCCCACATGTTACAAAAACTAAAATACACTTTGCGAGGGTATTAATGATACTATTTGAGATGCACATTATGAGTAACAAAAAATGTATTCTGTGAAGATGACAGAGTTACAAAGCCCTTTTATTGCTGTTTAAAAAACATCAGATTCTAAGAAATTACAATACTCTATTAAAAGGTCACAGTTTAAATGTAGGTTGATGTAAAACAAGTCTCTGAATATTCATATAAATAAATTAACTATTGTTTTCATTCAATATTAACATACAAACTTAATACAAGGAGTATTGCAACATGTTGCACTAAATTATTTCCTTTTCCCCTTATATAATTTTTTTGTGGCGTATAAAATATAGCAACGACAAAGAATGGAAAAGATTAATATCAAGTGAACATATTCCAATATAACTGAATATAATTAATCTGATTGAAATTTTGCTAATTTTCAATTCTTGCATGTTTTATGCTTTGTCTTATCTTCTTGCAAGTCATGTTAACTTGTTACTTGTAATCTTTAAGCGTATATTAATTTTGAATCCATATTAATTAAAACTTGCTGTCATTATTTACCATAACTTCATACGGGTAATTAATTTTAATGAAACTTTTTTTTAATGGTCTTCCCAATGAAATTATCTATATAAAAAATATGTATAAAAAATTAAAATTATAATTTTAAATGCAAGACTACTCATGTTTATCATAGTTCTAGTAGTTCTTTAGTATGTAAATTTATAAACGGACTGTTACCTTGAGCAATATATGTATGAAGCCATTTAAAATGAAATATTGTATTGTAACTTTATACAGTTATTATGGTCCAGCTTTGATCAACATTAAATGCATAGGCTCACAAATGTAATATGCAAATAAGTTAATAAATTTCTCAAAATGTGATTAATTATCTTTTTACTTGCTTACTTTCAGCGTTTATCACCTTAAGTTTATTTGCTTGTTTCAGTTATAATCACTTTAAATTATGTGTTTATTGTTTCAATGGCGCTTAATTGCTCCTACCAAAATAACTCTTTGAATGCAAATTTGATTGACATTTGCATAGAAGAATTTTAGTTCACATTAATAATTGGAAATTTTATTTTTGCTTTTGTTGCTAATTTTTAGAACAATTTGAAGGATATTTTTTTAATTGGTTTAGATTTTAATAGCAATCAATTACTTAAATTAACCATTGTTTTTAATGGAATAAAGCAATTTGCTTCAGGTACTTTGAGAGACATAATTCATTATATCCATAGAATATAGAGTTGCTGTGATTACTGTAGTTCCCAGTAACTAACTATGACTATAACATAGGGCCCCTAAAGTATGAAAGATTTTTTTTTGTAATGTAATATTTAAAAAACCAGTTTCTTATACAAAAAATCATTTACTTTTTGAAATATCGTACCTTTAGTTATAAAAATAGGGTTTTTTTTTGTAAAATGGACAGTTTTGTTCAAATGGATGTTTATTTTTTGTGTAAATAATAATGACGAAACGCCTGGCCGAGCGGTCACAATACCGGTCTGACCCACAGTGGGTCCCGGGTTCGATTCCCGGCTAGACAGAAATATGAATGATGGTTTAGATTTCTGTTCTGGGTCTGGGTGTTTGTATATTCGTGTTTGTGTGTCCATGGCACCCACGATACAGGAGAAAATCCTAGCTTAACTCCCTACTGAATTTTTTATCCTATCCTAAAGTAACCAAACCTATCTGCTTTATATCCTTTATTCCTTTTTATCCAGCCGTATAAATTAACCAGTAGAAGATGTCGATGGAACACAAGTGTTACTGCCGCGGTGACGAGGTCACAAGCTTGGACCTCAACAAGCCTGAACATCTGATGCCAATGATGAGGCCTTTCTCTATGAGGTTCCTTATTTTTGTACATATTGTGTAGAGTAGCATAGTGTTGGAATAATCTGTAGTAGGTACCTGTTGTATAGTTATATATTACACATATTTAATTAATTGAGAGGTATTAATTAATGTTGTGATGGAAAATTAATGTTTTTGAAACTTACTCAGCAGAATAGGTAATACACTGAAGGACTATAGGAATTGGTTTATATTAGGATTTTTATATATTAAACCTCTAAGAGATTCAATAGAGTAACCCCTTAGGGGTTCAGTAGAGGGTGGATGATGGATGGTCGATTAAGGAGTACTACTTGTATATCGCTATAATTTAGTCGGCGCTCATATACCTGTAGAACATAGATTCGTCCTTGTAATCTAACAAAGTAGGTTTAGCGCCGACTTCGGGACTATGTACTGTGTATGTAAGGAACCAACATATATTTAAATTATTGTTTTGCTTTTTGGTGACACTGAAGTCGGTTTTGTTATATTTGTTTTGTATCAGTTTTGTTATTTAGTAAATCTTTTTATTTTTATTTTGGTTGGAAATGAAAAGACTTGGGGTTACAAATGCAGGGCACTTAGGGCAAATAGGTACATTTAATGATCCCAAACCTAATATAATTTAACATTGTCTTCCTTCCTCGAGGAAAATCTAGTCTATCTACTAACCTCTTACGTCACGCCGTAATGGTCGTAGGTACGTGTTAAGTATTAATGAGAATCAATAACGTGTAAATATATAATGAATACGTTCTTCGTATTACCGATTACAGTAAAACGATCGCGTATTTATCACCACATGCTAACGTTTTTTTATGTAATCGTTTTCTACGTAATCGTTTAAAAACTAACATAATTATATATATATAGGTAGTAAAGAAGATATATTTTAATAACGAATATTATTAGATAGCATAGATGAGATATTTGAAATAAAAATACCATTATTTTTTGTTAACACACTTCCATGTTTATGTGAATTTTATCTTGTCAGATTTTTACAATTTGTTCGCTTGTAGATTGTATAGATTTTTTAAACCATAATTAACTTAATTTTATCGGAATTTTCTGGCATTTTTTACTCCATTTTTATGGATGTTTTAATCATTCACTTCGACAGGCGACGAATGAACTGTAATATATTTAATTTAATAGTAATTTTATCGAATTACTTGTGATTTAATATCTTCATCACTGAGTCGTTGCAGTTTCTTCATTTTTGACTCTTGCTGAAAAAATCGGATCTTCGGCGGCCGAAGCCCAAGTTTTTGCTGAAGGCATTCCTTGGCTGAAGGTGGCCGAGGCTGAAGCTTCGGTCGGACACTATTAGTTATATGCTAAGTCATTCTTATACATAGACTATATTTACGCATATTGACTCATAGGTCATAACTCATGGCGTTCTCGTCAGGATGAATTTTACAATTAATGACACAATCGTTGCACAATTAGGTTGAAAGGTTCGCTACCGCGGCATAAGTTATATACTTACTTGACTATAATATTGAAGTACAGGTTTAAAGTATATACTACAAATGACAGAATTTATTAAGCGAGTATTTTAATTAAGTTGTAAGAATGCGTAACAAACGATAAAGCCAATTATAAATAATTAATTAACTGCATTTAGGATCAACAATGTGACTAGAATATAAAGGATTGACATTCCATTTTTAGAGTTCCGTGCCCAAAGGGTAAAAAACGGAACCCTATTACTAAGACTTCGCTGTCCGTCTGTCCCGACTGTCTGTCACCAGGCTGTATTTCATGAACCGTGATAGCCAGACAGTTAAAATATTCACAGATGTTTTATTTCTGTTGCCGCTATTATAAGAAATACTAATAACAGAATAAAATAAATATTAAGAGGGGCTCAAGCCAAACAAGAAACGTACTTTTTCTTAGTTTTTTATTGAAAATGGTACGGAACTCTTAGCGCGCGAGTCTGATTCGCACTTGCGCAGTTTTATTGTCCCACCATGTATATCCGACTTTTTACAGCTGTGAATTTGATCGGTGTGGTAAAGGACAGGCACTTCACGATGCATCGAAACTTAGTTCTCAGCGAACAGCAAAGCATGTGTTTAAACTCAAGTATGATTTAAATATTACTTGAAGTCGTTTGCATATGGAAGATGATGGCCACATATTACTTTGCTTCTTCAATTTCATAATCAAACTTAATTCTCGCAAATTATAAACGCATTACCAAGCAATCGCGCTACTAGTTATCAGTAATATCTGAAGATTTTTAATCATAAGTAATGAATGATTATCTTTAATTAGCTTCTTATAGTAGTTTATGATAAACACGGCATGACTTGCAGTTTTCCTATATAAATAGGTATCTATCCTAATTTATAGGAATGATATGGTATGTATCTGTTTGCTCCTCACTTGCGCCACTGGTTCGATTTATGGGAAAACTTGACAAGTTTTAGGCTACTTTAAATCGATATTTTGGACTATTTAACTTTTTTTTTAGTCACGTCGCTGCATCCTTCGGTTGCAGTCTATCATATTTCCGTTTTAAATAAATGTTTAATGTGTAATTTTCTATCTGATAGGTCCATATCTCCTTTCGAGTGACTGAACGGTTAGGGAGCAAAACTCATTTTTGTTTACGAAGTAGCGAAGTATTGGTACTTTAGCTAGTCACACAGTATAAAACAAAGTCGTTTCCCGCTGTCTGTCCGTCTGTCTGTCCATACATAGGGACAGACTTAGACAGCTTAGATCTTTAAAACTGCGTTTACGGATGATACGGGTTTTGATGTGGTTTTTAATAGATAGAGTGATTCAAGAGTAAGGTTTCTATGTATAATTCATGGATAATATTGTGGAGAAACACTGATAATTTAAGAGATTTCTCATGTAAATGAAAACGGTCTAATGATAAAAAAAGCTGTGAACGCTGTATACAGAGACCATCTGTAGTATATTCAGTACAGTGCCTTTAGCACACGGCTGCAATGTGTTGGCCCCGTGCGAAGTCGGGGGCGGGTCGCTAGTTGTTTATTGATCAGTGCGCGTGTCTCCATGACACGCAGCCATGCACTAATTAGATCAGAGATTGGATGAATTAATTAGCTGATTGCATACAATCCAGTTGATAATAATACGATTGCTTTACATAGACATCAAGATATTATCCGATTGTTTGAACGAGACGCGATTATCTGCTTATGGAATGAGAACACATAGTCTACTTAATTTTCCTTTTAATGACTATAAATTATTATTCAAGACATCATATTTAATACCAATTGTATGTATGTATTTCTTGGACACGCTCTGCAGTCCAAACGGCTTGGCAGAATATATCGGCTCTCTTTTATATGAAGCGACCATCTCAGTCCTCTGGAGCAGCAACGCATCTGTGGTCGACTTCAGATAAAAACCCCTGTTCTATATTAAGTTGCTTACATATATCCATGGGCAGCAGTAAACACTTACCATCAGGTGGGCTGCTTGCTCGTGTGCTGCTTCACATTATAAAAAAAAACATGTAACGTATCACAGGAATCGTCTCAGTTGCTATAGTGACATAGGAGTATAATTTAGAAACGTGTGAACCGCTTGTAAACAGAAAATAGCAGGACGAAATTATCATAATATGGCTATCAATTGAAAGCTGTAATAAATTAATATTTAAAAAAATATATTTTTAAAACGAGCTTTTAATTCAATCCACTGAAAAGAAAAAAAACTTTTTTAGTGTCAAGCTCACGGTTTTGTCGCATTGTAAAATTTCACCGTAATGAACGATGTCCGATAGTACACTACAGTCGTGCGATAATTTGACATTGTCTGTTATAAGCGTTCAGAGGCGTTGACTTTTTTTTTGGTCGCCAAATATTTTGAGAACATGTTTTTTTCGTAGCGAAATGCTTTCAGACGTCGTTTTTTTTTTTTGGTCGCCAATTTAGAAGACCGTGATAAGTTTTGTACTTAACGAAGCAAAAAAAAACAAACGTCGTCAAAAAGTTAGAGGTACCAATATAGTGTTGTTCAAACTTGTACGATAATTTATGCAAAATACTATAATTTTAGCGCTGGCATACAATAATTGCCTGGCCACAGGTTGAGAACACTGATCATTAGTAGTACCGAGAGGTCATTCTAATACTAATTTCAATATGGCCGACCTGTTAAGTATGGTTACAAATTAAACGACTCTGATAATATACGAAAAATGTCTTTATAACAAGTACAAATTTTAAATTTAAATATGTATTATCAAAAACTGTATTCCCTTAACGTCGTTTCTTTAGGGTTAAAGTTTTTGTTTTTCAACTATTTGCTGCACCATTAACGCGTACCATCGCGAGGGCGCACTCGCCTATTCCTCGCGTTCTCACCGCACTCA
>DWNE01009615.1:0-10808 GCA_018249875.1 Cecropterus toxeus
CCTAAGTGCATTGTTGGGGGTTACATCACTTTTACACTGATAGTCTCATTTATATTTTTATATAATACCATACGATTATTTTATAACTTTTGTATACAATACCTACGAGTAGTTTATAGTATTTAATTTCGTCGATTGTTCGTTTGCTTCTTAAAATTTCTTTCCTAAAACAAATATAACTAATAAATTGCGTAGGCATATAAATATATAGAAGCTTCTTTATATAAAAAAATATCGAACTGGAGAAAATTCTACGTTTTTGCAGTTTTTCACTGTAGTTTTCTTCCCACTAGTGTGTGATGAGCTTTCATGGGATTTTCCAATTTTCCAGGCTTTGCCAATCATCTATAGCCAGGATTCCTGTGGATCTCAGTCACTTTAGCAGGCTAGATTTTACAAGTTGACCTTACTACGTCTAAGACTTAAAAAACCTATCAACAACATATCAATATGTTAATTTTTTTCTATTTTCCTTAAACCAAAAGCTTGATTAATTAAAGGATAAAATCAAGCTCGCATGATCTGACAAAGTAAGCTTGCTATAACTCCTGTAATATCAAAGTGTCGTTCCCTAGCCCTGGGATTATAAGGGTTGGACAGCTGCCTTTATTCGTACACCCTTTAACCTTCATGGTCAAAGTGACATGTAATTGAGGGCATTTTCAAGAAATGTTACGTACAATTATTATTTGTTAAATGCGGTACTTAACACGAGCTATTAAACTTTTAACCCTTTTAACTGGATGCATCTATTTGACGTGGTTATTGTTGACTAGATTATTTTAGCGGCTCCACCCGCTTCATTTACGAAAATGAGTATCCCATGTGCTAGTCTTAAACTGTCTGCGCCAAATTTAAGCGAAAATCGACCAATTTTGCCTAAAAGAGTAAGAAATACACATCACAAAATTATTTATAATATTAATAAATTCGCATTTATAATATTAGTAAAATTTGGTATGTACAAGTAATTAATTATGGCCTAATTCAATATGGAACGAAATATAAGAAAAGATATTTTTTTAAGTATATAAAGTGTAGCAACTTACAATTATTCAGTGGTTGAAAGGGACATTATCACCCTTTAATTAAAAAAAAACAACACAAGAGCCCCAAAACACCGCAGACTTGAAGGACTCTAATCACATGTTCTAATTCTAATTCTAATTACTTTGTATTTATTTATTTATTCAATTTATTTAATAATAAATAATGAAATAATAAACTTATTTAGTATCTATAGTTAGGTCAATTATATTAGCTCATAGTGGTTAGGGCATTAAAACTAACGATGACAGAATTTAGATACAAAACTAGTTATAATATAAAGTTGTTCTAAGACTCCACATAGAAAAAATATCATAGAACTATATAGTTATTCCTTATTTTTGTTTATTTGTTAGGAGATTATGCTTTAAGTACAGTTGCTTAGAAATTGTGTGTTCGCAAAAAGGATGTCCGCCTATTTAGAATTTTGCGGCCCCTTTGCCTCCTAGCTTTAAGACTCTTCTTAGCGAATATTAGATATGTGCTATAATAAATCCGTATTTACCGCCCTTCTCTCCCATTATAGCATAGAGACCCCTTCGCACCCTGCTACGCCTTTATTTAAACTTTAGGTTAGGCGTCTGCTGAAAGGACAAAGAAGTATAAAAATGTAAAATAATTTAAAATAATTTTCATCTTCTTCTCTCTTCTGTTAGTTCTTGAAGTCAAGTAGCGAGGTCTTCCAGCCGTGAGATACCTGTAGAGACGAGCTTCTGATCTCTACTAAACTACAAAAGCCCGGATCTACAGGGTAGATCACGAATGTGCCATTTAGTTTTTTTCTTTTTTCTTTTTATCTTCTCTCTTGTTTTGAGGTTTATTCATATCTTGTTCTTCTTCTTTTTTCGTTTTGAAGTGTTTTTGTTTGTGGAGGTGGAGGTTCTTGAAGTGCAGTGTAGGTGAAGCTGATAGTGTAGTCCTTTATCTGAAATGGTCATAAAGATAACATTAGATATTATATAACTATGTAAGGAACCATACTAATACAAATTAATTGTTTAAAACTTCATTTAATATTGTTTGGCGTTTGGCGTCACGTCAACAGCGGTAAACTTAGCGAGAACGGGTAGTACGTAACTCAAAGGAATAGTTGTAATTAATAACTAGTTGTGGCAATTACGCTTCGATAATCACATATAGTATAATTTAATTAAACACAAATAAAATACCGAATCACTATTTATTCGACGACCCGCGTAGCAAAGCAGTCACCATGCTAGGGATCAATGGATTTCGGGTTCGATTCTCGGCCAGACAGATATCTGAATGGTGAATTAAGATGTCTGCTCTGGTTTTGGGCTTTGTGTATTTTTTATGTGTTTTCATGGTACGCACGTCACAGAAATATCCTAGAGTGTAGAAAGAGTTTATTTTTATTAACATAATGTTCATGAAATGAGAGTTAAGTTAATAATATCAAAAGTTGAGGTTTCGCTTTATAATACTTACGAGTATATTAAGAATTGTTCATATTCGTACATCATGGCCTTTATTCAAACATTTTCTTGCTTAGCCATCGAAAACACATTTGGCCTGTTTTGGCAAATTACCGAGTCAAGGGCAATTCGCAAATTATTCCGCGGGCAACTATCATTAAAATTTGGCAAACCTTGGCAACACGCCGACTTTGTTGAACAATGACAATACAGTTCATTTGTATATCATCTTATTATACCTACTCTTTAGTACATAGTGAAATAAATAAATTTTGGACACTTTGCTTCATATTAAGATTTCAAGTATAATTGTAAGAAACCCACATATACAAATACATCGAGACCAATAACAAAAACAAAAATTCTAAGGTTACACTAATTTTACGTGTACAGAAGTTCTTTGTTGGATAACTGGTAAAAAAAAAACATAAAATAAATGATATTTTGTAAAGATTTGCTTTTGTAAAGATCAAAATATAATGATGAGTATTCTCCTACTGATCCTGCTAATTATAAAAGCACTGTTTATTTTTTTATTTTTTGCAAATTTCTGCAAAAAATCATATTAATTCAGTTCATAAAATATCTATTTATCAAATTTCAGCGAAATTCGGTTAGTATGTTTTGCATGACAGAGATTAAAAACTCAAACACCTACACGTTGGCTTTAAAATCCTACATTACCCCAAAGTATCCGCTAAGCCGGAGCTTGTATAGTTGAATACAAGATGACTTTACATCTAAAACAGTGAAATATTACACGTATAAAAACACAAAGCCTTGAATAATGTTATGATGCCCCGCTCTTCTTTGCTGTAATAAATCTCTTTCAGAGCTTGAAATAACGGAATCTGTATGCTTTATTTTCATCTTATTTGATGTGGGAGCGCGAATGGCTGCCATTAAACGTACAAAACCCACAGAATAACGTTTAATAGGCGATACAAGTCGAAATTAAAGTCGGGCAATCAAAATTCCCTTTAATGGCCACGGTATTTGATGCCACACAAATTTACTTTATTGCTCTCGAAACATCGACAGCTTTCTTTCAAAAAACTTTTAGCTCTCCGCAACGAAAATACACTCTACACTTTTACCTTTGAGTCGAAAACTGTTCAGAACGAAAATTCCGAAATAGAACAAGTTTGTGCTCATTTTTGGTGAAATGGTTTCGTTATTTTTAGTGTTACGTTACATTGTGAAATTTTGTAAGCATTTACGGGTTATACGTTAAAACGGGATTAAATTAAATCATGTTTCAAAACAGTAGGGTGGCAGAACATAGTTTGACCGGGGTGGTATCACCGTTACACCTATTTCTAACGTGAAACAGCTCTCGCGTTTCAGAGAAAGAATGTGGTTGTCGGGTCACTTACATATGGAGCGACTATTTTAGTCTTCTACAAACAGTAACCACTATCAGTAGCAGTAACCACTTATCATCAGTTGAACTGCAGTCTCGTTTGCTACGTCAATCTGTTAAAAAAGCAAACAAAACGAAAATAGCTGTCGAATTCCAATTTCAATTACTATCCAAATATTTTAAGGAGATTTTTTAAATGTTCATTTAAATGTAAATTCGTCAAAGATAAGCTTAGAAATATATCTAAACAGCCAAATCCTTATAATCTTGTATAAAAAGCATTTTAATTAAAGTTTATGGGTAGCAACTTAGTCGTCAGAATGTCGAGACAACAATTTCAATAAGATTTCTTCAATTATTTGTTCAGTTACTCTTTATATTTTTTTGACCTAAGGATTTTAACGTGTAAATGTAAGCCTTTGTGGGACAGCAAAAAAGAAAACCAATTGATTGCGTTCTTTCAAATTGAACTTTCCTTATGGAAGTAGTGAACCAATTCTCAATTTCTCAGAAAAATTGTTTCTCGATCGTCCGCGATAGGAAGATCGCATACATTTCGAACGATGGCTTCCGCCGGCGACAATTGGACGCCTGAACATAAAATAGCTTGTTCGTTGCCTGGAGACGTCACGTCCCGTCAAATCGGATATGTTATGTGAAGATATTACACTTTCTAAGCATTGTTGTCGTCTTAGGAGTACTCCTAGTATTCGTGACACGATATGCAATGAGATTATTAGCGTATTTGAACTAATATTATTAGAAATTATTAGCGAATAGAAGGTGGTAGAACCAGTGTAATTCGACCGAGGAGGTACCACGTTCGAATGACGTGGTTGTTTGCTCACTTATATGTGGCCATCACATGCATTGACGACCCGCGTGGCGGAGCGGTCACCATACCGGTCTAACTCGCAGTGGGTCCCGAGTTCGATCCCCGGCCAGACAGAAATGTGAATGATGAGCTTAAATTTCTGTTCTGGGTCCGGCTGTTTGTGTATTTGTCTTTGTGTGTCCACGGCACCTACGACACAGAAGAAAATACTGGGGATATAAGTGTAGAAAGCGTTTAAAGTAGCAACGCATCTATGATGACTTCAGATAGAACCCCTGTTCTATACGATGTTGCTTAGAGATATAGGGACAGCAGTAACCACTTACCGTCAGGTGGACTGCATACTCGTTTGCTACTTCGATCTAATGAGACAAAGCGTTCAACGAATGTTTATTCATTAAGTACAAGTATTCAACGGTAGCAGTGACCATTTAAAAGTATTGTTTAATAGAATTATTGCACATTTACTGTACAACTACTACTACTACTAATACTACTACACTTACGTCATAGGTATAAATATAAAAAGAAATATTGTTGCATGCTGTTCCACAGACCGCGATGACATGTTACTCCCGGCATCTGTCACGTCCGTTCAAAACGAAAGAATAAAGGACAGGCCAAATTAAGCTTCCTATGCACTGTACGAATTGCTGCAACGTCTTTGATGGTACGTAAATTAATAGCTGCAATGTTAATTGAATACTCGGTAATGTGTTCCGATTGACAATGACATTAATTAAGTGATTTATTTCATGTATATATTGTTTCATTAATAAAATCATTATTTATGTTTTTGCCAATACATTGAAAATTAAACTTCACGTTTTTGTTTTTATTTTCAGTTAAACCTTGCAATGTACTTTGAAATAATAGATATAAGAAAAACAATAGTTGGTTTAAGGATTTGAAAGGAAAATAATAAACTAACGTACTAAGGGCACTGTATACAACGTGTATATAAGACAAAACTGCTGGTTATGTTTACCTGTTCATTTTATAATAGGTATTAATTATTTTTAATACTAGTCAAACGGCTCATTCCATGGATATTAATTATTTTTAACTTGTCAAACTTCTCATTCCGTAAATGTAGTAGGAAGCGACTTTGGACAAAATACGAACACGACGACAAAATACGGAGATAGACAGCAGATTCTTCTGTTGTAATATTAATGCTCAATGCGGTCACAAACAGGTAAGTCAGGTGGAGTGACATTTGCCAGAAAACAAAAATTAAGGGAGGCCTATGCCCAGCCGTGGACCCTAATAGACTTATGAATGTCTGAAATTATTATTAAGCCATTACATCCTCTTCTCTCTTACATATTTTATTTAATTCTTCATTTTTATCTATTTACTATGTTACCTTATGTTATGGATTTTTGACCATATAATTTATCTCATATTTATATCTCATGTTTCACCAATAATTGTATTTTATTTCTTCTAAGTGAATATTTATATATTTTCTTATAATAAATAAAAAAATGAAATCTTAAAGTTATATCTTATGATATAACATTTCTGTTTGCATTACATAGTCAAACACAGGTGTTCGGAGTATGTGGAAGGCGCTTTAGTGTACATACAGCGGCAATATCGCGAGGTTGTAGCGTCATATGCGAGAATAGAAAAGTTTTTATCGCTTGGACACGGATCCCGTTGTTCTGTTTTAATCGTATTTTCGCGCTTTCACGGCTAAAGTTAAAATGCAGCACACTAAAAATATTCCTGAGTTTAAATATGGACCGTTATAAGCGGTGAGATATATCTTATATATAAAATTCTCGTGTCACAATGTTAGTTCCCGTACTCCTCTGAAACGGCTTGACCGATTCTCATGAAATTTTGTGAGCATATTGAGTGGGTCTGAGAATCGGCCAACATCTTTTTTTCATACCCCTTAGTGATAAGGGTTGTCTACCCTTATTTTTTTTTATTTTTAGACATGACAAAAAAAATACATGTACAACCCTAAATTTTTACCCTTTTATCACCAACACCTATTTAATAATAGCCATTTTAGTAATTTATTCATTTTTCATCCCCGGTCGATGACTGATCATCATCACTATACTACTACACTACACTACTACTACACTATACTACTACTACACTACACTATGGTAAGTACTCTCTGCCGCCCATGGGTATTTGTACCTAACACATCGAACAAGGGATCGAATAAGAGTCGAACTCAAATGCGTGTCCACTCCTGAGATCTTAGATCGTTTTCTATATTAATCTCTATTTATACCCTTCTAACTTAACGCATGAACTGCTTTCGGTAGAAATAGGTGTGAACTAAAGGTTTTAGCTAAGAGTAAATCATGTATGCTTTACGAGAAACATTAGCCTTTTTGTTTCATGTACAGGTTCTGACTACACTTAGTTTTACTACTGAGTAGGGCTTTTATACTAAGTAAGATCCTTGACCAGTAGGGCTATAAAGTTAGAGGGTTTTCACTAAGCAACCCTTGCTTATATTATGTGTTCATTGCTCGGTACACCCTTGTTTTCAAGTTAAGCGTACATTGCTCTGTAGGGTGTATCTATGTTTGGTTAATGTTAGGTCAAGTTGAGAAAACCAGTCTGAAACACCGCTCTTTGACCGTTTTATGACTGTTATATGTATTGGAGGCTGCTACCCTTTTTTACCTTCACTTTTAGAAACATATCAATTTTTTCTACTTTTCATTCAACTTTCTCTTTTCCACATTTGGGGATCGGGGAGGTACAACCGCCACTGAAAACTTTGTTGCCAGCTCGCTGTATATACCTAAAGCGACCGTCTTAGAGCCCGGGAGTATCAATGCACCTGTGTATGAAGTTTCTAGTAGATGTCAATGGGCCGCAGTGACTATTTACCGTCAGGCGGATTGCATGCTCGTTTGCTACTTCAATTTTCAATATTATAAATGCTTCTGCTGATAGGCGTCCCCGAATGATGTGTAGGAATAGTCACCGCGCTATGCGTATTGAGTATAGTTATAGAGTTTCTTTTTGTATGTACCTAACGATAAGGCAGACGGGCCACCTGATTGAAAGTAGTCACCGTCGCCTATGGACATTTGCAACGCCAGAGGAGTCACCAATGCATCGCCGGCTTTGAAGGAGAGCTCTTTTTGCACCTTTCTTGAAGAGCTCCATATCATAGCGTTCCGGGAAGACCTCAGGAGGAAGCTTATTCTATATCTTGCACGTTCGTGGCAGGAAAGAGCGCGCGAAACGAACCGTAGAGGACGGCCACGAGTCCAGTTAATGCGGATGGAACCTCATTCTTCGGCGTGTAGTGCGATGGAGGAAGGGCGATGTAGGTACTAGGCCAAAGAGTTCCTCAGAGCACTCACCATTGTAAAGCCGGTAGAACACGCAAAGGGAACCTATGTCCCTCCGATAAATTTAAAAACATATGATAAAAAATAGAGTGTATCAGCTCCGACGCACGATTGGAGTTTATTCTTTAAGTACGATTATCTAAACAGGCGCAATAAAATTAAATTAAAATTTAATAATGTTTATTATTGACATTTATATCAAAAACTGCAATTTAAATCAGCACGTATCGAAATAACATAAAGGTATTATAGTCTTACATGAATAAGCTGCCTTGCAGCATAACTTATGCACGTCTTAATACATAAAATAACAGAATAGGAAAGGTGCGCTCAATAGGATGCGTACCAAAAACGTGACGAAATCATTCGATCACTAGATTTTATTCATATTTTCTCATACCTTATATGAACTTTGATTTGCGACTGCGACTCTTGCAGCTGAAGTTTTAGAGTTTACTCCTTGTAAACTCTAAAACTTCAGCTGCAAGAGTCGCAGTCGCAAGTCGCAGCCGCTTCGTTGAGTAACCATTAGCGCTGAACGAGCAAGCAAATAGAGGGGAACGTGTAAGAACGTCGTTAGCTTTGAATCGTTGCTTGAGAATGTTTTGATGGCACCTTTAATAGAAAATTCCGTATCAACGTTCTTGAAGTGTGTTGTTTCTTGTAATTTGCTTCCTTTAGTAAGCATATACAAGATGTATGATTATTCATATCTCATGTCTGTCTCATATTGTCTGATGATGTGTAGTTAGCACCAAATGAAACTGAATAATTATGTGCCTAAACAGTATCTGTAAATGCGGTCGATCGCAAATCAATTGCTCGGTTATTTTCGACTTGAACTGTTGTTAATGATATGTACGTATGGAACGATACGTTATATATTTTCCATAAATGTGCTCACAAATTTAGCTTAGCATTCTTAAAATATATTTGCTCAACACAGTCATACATACTTTGCTTTTGTATTAAAAATAATTATGTCTGTCTTTTAAGTACGACAAGAAAATCGTGCCCAGCAATCGAGTACAAACGACCCAGAAGGAAATATAAGTCTTCATTGAAAAACTAATATTTACAAGACTATGAATCTTTGAATTGCAAACATACAAAAAATGCTCAAATTTCCTCGCGTCTAGAACGCAACCTAACTTTTCCCATCCTAAGATATATTTTCAGGGGTGGTGCCAAGTTTTCAGCTCTGAAGAATGTACTAGGATGTATTGACAGAACGGCTTTGGGCGGATCATGTCTGGTTGATTGATAAATGCGTCTCGATGCGGATGATGTGACCTAAAAAGGCTACGTGAGACTACATAATATATTACTATAGAACTACTACATGTAAGAAGGCTTGATAATAAAAGGAAATTAATGCATGTTGTAGCTTTAATGTACATATATGCTTTGAGTTCCTTCAAAAACATAGTAAAAAAGTCATTTTTTTCTTCATTTCGATTTTTTTAATAACATATTTTTATAGGTAACTAATAATGAAATATTTTTAGCATTGGATACAAAATTAAGTTATGACCCTTTAAAACAAAAAAAAACATAAGAAATCAATTAATACTTTATACTTCTCTAGTCTACACAGAACACACATGATGGTATTTTTTTACGGATACTTTGTTGGGAATTCTGTCATGCGAAGAATTCTGGCTTTGATTCTTCGCATGACAGAAGAATATGGCGACAAAACTATCACAAAAATTCACGCCATGAAACTTCTTAGTGTATTAACACGATAACAAGTTGCAGATAAGCAAATTGACTGAGTAGCAAGTTGTGTAATATTTCCAATTGAAATCCGTTCGTATTGCAAAACATGCCACGGTTTGAAATTCATGAACATAGAGCATCACATCTAGTAGATACGGCTCACAAAATTGTTAAATTGTCTATGTCATTAAAATATATTTAAAAAGTGACTATAATTAACTATAACTATTATATATATCTAATATCGTATATATTTTTGATGAAGAATTTGTAACTAAAGGGACTTACTGCTTCATCCTAAAATTGTTTTGTTTTTTATTATTTAATAACTTTAAAAAAGTTTATGGAATAATTACTAATACAGACATGAGTATACTCTACCGGCATCTGAAATTAAAATTAACTTCAAATTAATCCGGAAAAGTAATAAACATTTTGAATTAATTATTAATTTTTTTTTCTTACAAGGAAAAATAAAACAGACATTTAAAAAAATACTCATTTATTCTTTAGTTTATTCTATGACATCTTTACTTTAAAATATTTTAAAAATAATTATAATAATAGCAAGATATTTCAAACTTACGGTCAGCTAAAAATGTTAAGATATTTAGTAAATAATCCTTGAATTTATAAAATTATTCACGTTTTCAATATGACAGGTGTTTACATACCGACACTCCTTCAGCGGACTGAAACACGGAACAATATTAATTATTAATCATGTTTTAATTATAACACATCAGCACATATTATTTCAAAATATATTTAACTATATATTTTTATCATATCGGAAAAGTTGTTTGTTGCGGTTGCATTTTCTTTTTACAAGTGTGGTAGGTTTTGTTTCTTGGAAATGTAGTAGGTACGAAGTATTTCAGCTTAATCCTCAAGGGTCTCACAGATTCATATAAACTGTTCATGTGTTGAAGTGACCACTGATTTTCCGTACACAAATCTTACTAATGTCATGAATGCGAAAATTTTGTAAGGATATATGTGCGTTTGTTCTTCATTTACACAAAAACTACTAGTCTAATTTCGCTGAAATTTGGCACATACAT
>DWNE01009616.1:0-10807 GCA_018249875.1 Cecropterus toxeus
ACATACAATCCTCAATTTTCACCCTTCTACGATCAACCCTTATTTTTAATAGGAAATTATTTATATGGCAAAACAACTTTTGCCGGGTCAGCTAGTACACATATACTTTAGGACAATTCAAATATGTTTCCTTTACGTGCCTTTTAAGTTTTAGTCTAGCGTAAATTTTTGCGTCCTATTTTTAAGTGATTTTAAAAGAAAATTATGTTTAGCAACAAAAAATAGAAAAGTTATTTATTAAATGAATTCATTCAAAATGATCTGAGACTTTGCTGTTTTAAATGTAACTCCTTTAAGGTTAAAAAAGTCCGCTAACTCTTCGAAAAGTCGAATAAAACGCTTTATACAACAAATTGGACCACACAGAAAGTTGAATACAGTATGTTGCACAAAGATAACAGTAGTCCATCCGATTGTGGAATGTTTACGATCTTTCGGAAGCAGTTTGCGGCGACAAATATTGCACGGGCATAAATTTAGTTTTGCATCGAACAAAGTCAAAAACGATTCCGGCGGCAATAATGTAACTGAACAAAAGCAATAAATACGTTTTAATACTTAAATTTATTTGACATTTTATTGCATTTTATGTTTTCACTTCAGTGTTAAATTATTTGTACATATATTCTCCTTTCCATGTGCACTATACAACCATTATAAGATTTAATAAACTCTTGTAACATAACAAAGAAATAGACACAATAGTTACTGTGATGGCGGAGTTGTTTAAAGAAATTTAAAGCAGTATAGTTTGTAATAAATATTATGTATTATGAGATTTATCTGTTTCATTGAATGTTTGTATCGTACCGCTTTTAAAATCTAAGTTATGTTGTTAGATAATTCAAAGGTAGCCAATGAACATGCTATCATGATGGTAAGTAGCAACTGCTGTGCTTAGATGGCTATAATTGATTCTAGATAAGAGAAGAGTCCTAGCTGAAGTCAGTGGAACAGAAGCCTTAATCCTGAGGATTAGGAGAACCCGAGGCGTTCGAACTTAGTCCTCTCACATCCTAAAAACCCGAGCGCGGCAAAATTAAGAGATCAATTACAAGTCAAAACCATTTACAAGTTACGACAACAAAGTTGAAAAACATTCCCTGTCCAAAAGTTTCATTAAACATTTCCGTATAAAGTTTTTATTCCCGTTTTATGTAACTTATCAAATTATGGCTCAGTATCTTGTAATCTCAGCCCCTTTATTTTTCTTCCAGGAATCCCTCACACGAAGTAAGGACGTCAAAGTCGCAATAAATTACCCCGGGCGGGGATGGCTCAAATGAATTTGCCATTCAATCTCACGCTACATTCTCTTTTAATCTGTTTAAACGGCGACAAATTTACTGCTACAGATTTTCATTTAATGTTCCGAATGCTTTTCGTTCCTTTTTTAATATTCGAAGCGCTGACACATTTGTTTCTTCTACTAAAACGCTTTTATTTGTCAATAAAGCGAAAAGGTTAAGCGCATCTGTTTTCGGCCCGTATTGTAACGCTTCTGCGAAATGAACTTTGCCTCGCGTTACTTTGATGTTGACATTCTGAGAAACATTGAAAATTGAATTATAACGGTTATGCTGAGAATTAATTTGCGTACTTAGATGCCTTTTATCTAACAGTTGGGAGAATTTTCAAATACTTGCACTTTCTAACCTTTAGTTCCTTATTAATTAATCCAGGGCTCCGCTTTTTTAGTCAATACTGGTTATTGCTAAATAAACTATTTGCAAATGTAATATACTTCGATCAATAATTTCTGATTATGTTTACCGAACCCTTTGATTAAATTTGTTGAAGGTACATTTCCTTTTGAATACCCTTTAAGTATGTATAAGATTAATAGTTTTGGTTTCTTTATACGCGCTGAGAAATTTATTATATTTTATCTAATAGCTTTTTATCAAAATAAGCTCAATCATAAGACTTCTGTATAATATCATTAAAGGCAATTTAATTGCTTGTTCAAGTAACTTAATGACATGGGGCTCTTCAAAAAAGGTGTGAAAAGAGTTCTCCTTCAAAGCCGGCGATGCATTGGCGACTCCCCTAGTGTTGCAAATGTCCATAGGCGACGGTGACTACTTACCATCAGGTAGCCCATCTGCCTTATCGTTAGGTTTAGGTATAAAAAAACTTAAATAACTATCTGTTTCTTAGTATTAACAGTAGATCTCTAAAAGATTACGTAGCTTAATTTAAAGTGTCTTATTGTACATCACCCCATCCTATTACACTCCTTACATTTTACAACAATATTTTGAATTACCTTAAGTTCAAATATAGTATCGTCACCATGTGAAACAGTTCTGAGAAATACATTTCCATTTGATCGTTTATTTTCCATTTCAAGAATAGTAAATGCATACTGACAGATGTAATGAGACACTCGACGGACACGCCCGTATCTTTATCCGCTGCCCTTGTTATATCAATATTGATTCCGTTTGTCCGTTTCAATTGATTATAGATGTTTTACTCGCCCGCATCTTATTTACCTAACGTCAGATCGATCATAACAAATATTATGCCTTCAGTGACAGGTTATGGTTGGGTTAATTAAAGAATGGTTTTTACACGAATGGTTCGTTAATTAAAATGTTTGATGTGAAACATCTATAGGCGCGCATAAACCTGATTCGTGGCGTGGCGCTGCTAGCTTTTATTTATTTTAGCGCAAACTGTTATACTACGGTGCGGTGTAAAGTGCGGTGTACTGTTCGTAGATGGCGTTATTTTAATTGTCCTATATATTTAGTTCCTGTTGCAATCTTGTCTTTTCTGCATATTACTTGTGAGAACACGATGTTTCACATCTACATGACTTTTTGCACGGATGTAGCTTATTTATCTGGTCAATTTATAGGCTACATTTAATTTTAATCTTTTGCAGAATTTAAATATGCTAACTATTTTTGTTACGCCATTACACCCATTAGCTTTTATATTTCCATTTTTTAATAAATAAGCTCTAAGCACGGGTAATTTCGCTAGTTACGAATAAGTGCGGAACAGTTATTCCAGGTGTCCATAGTTACATTGACTCCTACATACTTCGGTTGGCACTACGTGAAAAATTCTAATTTGATGTTTGCATTCCCACGGCGGTCAATAGTCATCGTGCCGTGTTCACACTGACGCAGTAATGAAGCCGCTATTAACACCTCAGTGTAAGTCCAATTGAGGTTACGTGTGTACTCTGTATGTTTCAAATGTTTGTTATGGTATTACTGGATTACATTGTGTGTACATAATATACGCATACATATACATTTGATATGTAAGTGTATAAAATAGAGAATAGAGTAAATCTTACTAGTACTACTACTTAGTCTTACTATTAATTTTATTGTGCGTATACTCGTAAAATATCTGTAGTATATTTTTTCTGGTGGTAGATCGAGTGAGATTAAACCAGCGACGTACCACCGCCACATAAGTTTATACCGTAAAGCAGTTCTTGCTTTTCGGTGAAAGAGTAGGATCGCCGGCTCATTTTAATATGAGACAGTTATTTTAGTCTTCAGGAATAGCAACGCGTCTGTGATTGATTTCATGTGGGGATCCACATATTAGATCCATATATATTTTCTATATGAATTGCTTACACTTGTCCATGGGTGGCAACGACCACTTACTGTCAGGTGGACTGCAAGTTCGTTTGCAACTGAAACGCAAGAACTGCTTCACCTTAGAAAAAAACCTAACCTAACCTAACCTACACAATCAAATTATGTTCTACTACCTCTCAAACGACAAATGGTTCATACACAGTATCGTCAACACATGAAGTAGTTCTGAGAAATACATTTCCATTTATATTCCAATACATGCTAAAACTAGTATAATAGTCTGAGAGAAATAGTTCACCGTTGTAGCTTTTTCGTTAGTTAGCACCATTAGTTCGGACGTCTTACCATATGCAGACCCAACGGCCATTAGTTGGTAGGTCATACCTTTATTCATTTCAATATACTGCTTCACTAAGGCCAATCCAGCTAATGAAGCCTCGAAGTGAAAAGCGTGTGACAGACCGGTCTGGAGGTCTACAATGAGAATAACACAAAAGTATGAAAATGAACCGCGACCCATCAATCATTACCAAACAAAATTAAACGTCACACGCGTGCATACTGGACGCTGCTTGTACAGAGTATTTTAACAATAGAGGAAATACATATGTTCTGTTTTTTACTTAAAGTATTCCGATAGACATCCTAGAAGCCTCTACGTTGAGCTGAAGATGGCCACCGATGGGTTTCAGTGGGTATAAAATTCCATATCGGTATAAGTTGGTGACATGTCTGCTTATTATATAAAATATCTTTATACCATGTCTATATTTTTTATATCCATAAAAATAACGTTTGTATTTTAAATCTAAATACAATTATCTGAGCTTATTCACTCATTTGCACTATACTAGTAGTAGTAATAACATAAATCTTTTTTTTAACTTAGTCTATCCGGAGAAGTCAATTATGAAATAGTTTAATTTGGATAGGATTTTACGTGGAAACGTAGAAAATTCTCACGTTTTAATAAGGAAAACTTAATTGTAAATGGATATTCCTTTAATTTGGGAATTATCTTTAGGACGTTACAGTATAAATCTCGAGCAAAGAGATATAGGTACGTAACGTTGCAAGGTAAACTCATATTTAACTAAAGATATTATATTTACGATCCAATATCATATTCTAAAATCAAATACAAATTCAGGACAGAAAGTTGTAAACTTTGAAAATACGTTCAAAAATTCAGGATCACGTAGCAGAAATATACATTATATTGGCAGAACCGTGCATTATATAACATAGTAAAATATCTTCTGCATCTATGATATTACTATAACATGAAAATGTTTTCTGGTTACAGACTGAATGTATATTTTACGTAAAAGAAGTGGAAATGTTTTATAAAAATCACAATGGAACATACAAATTCGTTTATTCCTCTCAACTTTTTTGTGAGCCTACGTTTTTGTCACTTTTTTGCTTTCTCTTGTACAAAGACAGTGTCTAAATCAGACATAATTTGAAAACAATACTTAAAATTTAAGTCACCTATAGGTAAAAAAGGTTATAACAAATTTACAATTGTATATTGCTTTATAAATAACTACTCATGTGGCCAATATACCAAATGTGTATCAACATGATAACTCTGCGAATATGCAATTGCATCAATTAGTCTCTGTCGTCTCATTACCCTGTGCACATCCGATCCTCCGACGCGACTCACTCATTAATACAACATTTGTCTACCAAGAGACAGAATTCCTTCCTCATCCAGTTATTAATATTGTATCAGCATAATTATTTCCAACCTCCGCCCGCTTTGACAGGATTTAATGGGATCTGCGAAATTAAGCCCTGTATTCAGTTTTGATCATTTGTCTTTCTTTCAGTATTGTTTTCTAATGCGAATAATTATTTAAAGATCAAAATGCTCTAAAAGAGAAAATACATAATTTATTTGCTCTAGGTATTTCATCCCTAATTCTATACTGTACAATGACAAGAACATTTTCTAGTATCGTATGTCTCATCTTCTCTAGTTCTGAGGAGTGGAAACGCATTTATAATCGATTACTGGTAGAACCTATGTTGTGTAGTTCGATACAGATATACATCAGTCCGGTGGTGACTACATACCATCAAATAGACTACAATACTACATGTTTTTTAGCTTTTTTAAGTTTGGAAAACGAGTGTAATGTTTTTTTAGCGTATGTTGTACATTGCTTTGGCGAACTCTACACCTACAGCCCAAATAAATTGATAAATTTTGATGTGAGATATCTGTGGATTTGTGCCAAATGAGAAATGATTATAAGAAATGGCCACTGCTAAAGCAAAAACTTTTAAAAGATTTTAGCACCACAATTTATTTTAATCATAAAGATTTATTACTATTATTATAAGAGTTAAACAAATAAGTGGAAATGAGAAACAAAACCCGTTTAACTAATCTCAACTCAGTCTAATTATAATAGCTACTCGATAGAAA
This sequence comes from Cecropterus toxeus, assembly GCA_018249875.1. NCBI lineage: Eukaryota > Metazoa > Arthropoda > Insecta > Lepidoptera > Hesperiidae > Cecropterus > Cecropterus toxeus. The sequence continues at coordinate 6,013 of DWNE01009616.1, forward strand.
GACATTAATCACACAAAACAAACACACGTGGAAACACATGTAGCGCATAAATATTACGCTATATTCCGTTTAAGCCTGGTAATGACTGAAGGTATAAATGATGCGTTAAAATTATAATGGACTTTTCTCTTAAGTGAAATTATCTCTAGGCAATTTTTTTTAAGTAATCCTTACATTAATAAAAATGAAAGTTCCGCGTGTTTGAGTCTGGAGGATGCAGGAATTTATAGTAGCAATTTCAAGTTTTTTTCTTTTTTTATCTGCCTGATTGTCTGTGTGATTAAAAACACGCACAACTTTGATTAATAAATTTAATTAACTGGATGAGAATATATTTTTATTCGTATGTTGAGGATAGATTTAGAGATTATTTAATAAAAAAATCATAGTTCTAATAATAAGTGGTTACATATTTTTTAAATGTGGATGAATCGTTATAATAGTATTGGACTGTCTGAAAGTTAACTGGTGAAGTTCGCGGGAATTTATTTATAAAAATATTGTAATGGTTCGACAATTATTGCATACTATTCTTCCTCTCCTTAACCGACACGATGGAATTAATTATTTTAGTTTTTTCTCATATACTTGTAGAACATAGATTCGTCGTTGTAATCTAACACAATAGGTTGAGCGCCCACTTCGGGACTATGTACTATGTACTGTGTATGTAAGAAACCAACATATACTTAAATTAATTTTTTGCTTTTTGGTGACATTGAAGTCGGTTTCTATTTTTTGTTAAAAAGTTTTATAAAATGTATGATCCACAATTCGACAAATAAAATGATTAGTTTCATTTATTTGAATAATTTAGTATTTATTATGCTTAAACTTATCCTGTGGGTAAGCAATGTATAATATATAACGTGATAGAAATGCAAAAAATATTATTTGCGTACAAAAACCATCTATAAAAATCGCATATCCGACCAAGCTTACAAAACAATATAAATATTAAGCTCTAAAGCCACGTTATGTTTCATCCCAACTCCAAAAACGAGTATGTGAACTTTCGTAATTTGTCAAAAGTTAAAATCACAAAAGGCGATCACACCACCATGTCGGGGCAGGCCATAAATGGGGATTAACCGTCCAGCGTTGACACGCCATTATGTTACCCATAAATACTACCACGAGTTCACCACCTAAACCGTACGGATAATAAAGTAACTTTAAAGGTGATATGTATCACACAACTTTGTAAAGGTGAAGCGTGAATAACCGAAAACCTTTTCGGGCACTTTAGAATCGTACTAATTTATCTGCAATTGGAATGACTAAACCTATAATGAAAAAAGTACGCAGGCCATCTCGGTAATGGTCTATTTTATTAATAAATATGAATATTACCATCAAGGGTAAGATAGATGTATGGTAAGATACGTAAGGTATGAAAATTGCACACAGACAATTTGTTATCTGACGTAAAACAACATTTTTTACTGTGAAAATATTAAAAACCAAAGACCTTTTGAATTATGTCTAAAGTGTGTCGATTTTTCATTTGTTTTACATATTTTTTCTTCAGAAACTATATTGCTAACTTTATTAGTTGTAGATTCACTTCAAATTCACTTCAATTCAATTTAAAAAAGTTACCATTATTATATTAAAAGATAGTTTAATTAGTTTTATTTTTTATTTATTTGATGTGTCAAATTACAGCAGCGGTATATAAATATTAGACAGTTTTTCACTTTTGCAAAAGCCGAATAATTTGGAACAGCCCCAAATAGTTCTGTCGGTAAATAATTTTTCATTTTACCGTTATTGGAGGGTGATAGTGCGAACGATATTTATTTGACAATGCGCGTGCGACTCGGAATGACCAAATAAATCAACATGACGTCAAATAATATGAGTGATTAGCAATAGAATTGTGCCTACTGGCTTGTGTCCTCATAGTGTTTAAACTAATAAAAAAATACATAAAATTAAAAAAAGCCTTTTATTCCTTAACAGAAGATAAGGAACATGCATTATTAATAGTAAATATAAGCAACCTCGATAGCTTTTTAGTCGCCTCTTAGGACAGGCAAGAAATACCGTAACCCTATTCTGGTCCCGGTACTATAGGGACTCGCTACTACACTCATAGCCCCACAGTAGGATTTTCTCCTGTGTCGTGGGTGCCATGGACACACAAAGACGAATACACAAACACCCAGACCCAGAACAGAAATCTAAACTCATCATTATCATTTCTGTCTGGCCGGGGATCGAACCCGGGATCCACTGCGTGTTCCGGTATGGTGACCGCTTTGCCACGTGGGTCGTTAGATTGATAATTAAGTTGGAATATTACGTATACCTAAACCTACTTGCCTTACAATACCGTTATAGTTAGAACACAGGCGTGTTTAACTCTGCTGTTATGTAGATATTTGTAGGCCGATTTTGTAGTCGCAATCAAACCTTCAAAGGTGTAGTACACAAAAAACTAATTATATTTATAACTAGTCTGCCTTTGCATAATCTTTGAACGCGTGTGATACCAACCGGTAGGGCGTAGGGTGCTATGCGCACGCTTACCATTCGAGAACTACCAAAAATACAAATTGCCGTATAATATATTTTAATTACGTATTTTCTTAAATGTACGCTTTACATTACGCTCTTTAGTATAGCTTTACAAATGATAGTAAAAGTAGTTGTAACCGATTTTGACATTTTTATGAAGTCTTTGAAAATACTCTTGATAAAAATGGCCTAAATTAAAATACATTTTATAGACTTCTTACAAATATTACCACAAAGTTTAACTTTAAGATCTCCCAAGGATGTGGATAAACATAATCTTTATCATGACTTTTACTTAGTAAAGCAAGTGAGTGCAAAATATCGCAATGTATCGCAATACAATTCATTTTCTCCTATCGAATCATAATTCCTCGATCCCCATCACTGATGAAGTTACATCGAGAGATAAATGACCGAACCGTTTTGAGTGAATTGGGAAATTAACTTCCTAATATCCGATCAACAGCTGCGTCACTGGACGTGCAGATATGCGATTTGGGTGACAATTTGTAAAGTCGTCCGTTGGAATTATCAGTTTACCAGATCACAATACGGTGAATAGAGGATTTTTATTCAATAATGGGGTGTTGAGTTTAGACCCATGAGACCACTATGACTGGCACGAATCTATTGTATGCAGAGGTTAAGAAACTTGATAATAATTGTAATAATGTAAATGTAATGAAAAATGTACCTAAATCTTTTAATAATAATTGTATTCATTATTATTGATTAGGAGTTATTACAAAAGACAACAGTCAGGAAATTCGTAATAGAGAAATTCGTAAAGTAAGTCACGGTAAAACTTAATGTATAGCTTTTATAAGCAAAATTTTAGCTTTACCCTTATATTATTATCATGATATTATATACGTAGACAGAAATGGGATAATAATGGATTATGAGACAATAATATAAATATAATTTATATTCTAAAGAAGTTGCAAAGGAGCGTGCAGTCCGTCTGGTGATTATTACCACTGACATTAACCTTAGATAAGATTGTTGTACTGATTTTTTTCTATTGATTATAATTTCACTGTGTTTAAGATATATCTATAGCTATGCTACTACACCTTAAAAAGCAGTGATAGCCTAAAATAAAGCTGTGATAGCCTAGAAAGCAGTGATAGCCTCATGATTGAAACTCGGCCTCTCAATCGAGGATTCGGGATCTAACCCCGATATACCAGGCACGCACCACTGATTTTTCTAAAATTATGTGCGTGTTAGAATTTAATTATCACTGCTTTACGGTGAAGGAAAACGTCGTGAGGAAACCTGCACATCTGAGAGTTGTCATAAAAAAAGAGTACTCAAAGGTGTGTGAAGTCTATCAATTCGCACTTGGCCAGCGCGGTGGATAATGGCCTAAAACTCACTCTGAGAGAAGAGCCGTGCCCAGCAGTGGGACAATAATGGGTTGACGAGAGGCGAGAGATGCTACTACACCTTAAATTATGGTATGTTACAGACGAACTTATACAAATATCCCCGACTAAAAATCTTCTAGAGCGCCTATAGAAGTTTTCACCCTAATAAACTTCGAATAAAAATACTAGATGTCTTCGTACATAGACAAGTCAAGTTTAAGATGAAGTTTATAACATCCTGTACTTAGAAATACCAAATTGAACCAAACTGCCCCTTACAAATACACGGATGGGTTGTCAGTGCAAGAAGCTTGAATTACGGAGGAAGCTAGCAACAACGTAAACGTTGCGTCAACAAACAGCTTGGCGAAACACGGTGAATATTGCATCCGGCGGCATGAGACCGGGGCGTTGTGGCGCCATGTGTGGCCTACTGTGTCCTATGTTTGTAGGTATAGCTTGCCTGACTATTAACAAGAAATTGTTGTTATCATTGATAGAATGTGTGACAATAATTTATAAATGTAAGGTCTAATGTAATTATATTCATCCTCTGCGAGTTCGATTTAATTATTTTATTAAATTTAATATTAAGTTTATTACGGTTACAAATAAATTCAACTTAATAGTGGTAATAGATTGAACATGTTGAGGAACAGTTAGTGGTTATAAATAAGTTAAATATTAGTAAGTACACACCTATATCTAGCGTGAAGCAGTTCTTGCCTTTCGGTGGAAGGGTGTGGTTGGCGGCTCATTTTTATATGAGGCGATCATCTTAGTCCTTGGGAGTAGCAACGCATCTGTGATAGACTTCATATCGAACCCCTGTTCTATATGAAGTTGCTTACAAATGTCCATGGGCGGCAGTAACCACTTACCAACAGGTGGGCTGCTTG
>DWNE01009617.1:0-10807 GCA_018249875.1 Cecropterus toxeus
GTGTACACATTATTGCACGGCACTTGTACACTCGTCACCATACTGTTCAACGTGAAGAGACTCGGATCGTTCAATAAGTGAAGATTGTTCGAGACATCCCATTTATGTCCCTGGCACATCACTACTTCAGCGCATGTGTGCTCGTTGTCGCAGAAAACCGGGCACTTCCCTTCGCTCTTCTCCGTCAGATTCGAGAGGAACGAGCTCTCGTGCCGCAAGATAGAGAACCACTTGCCCTCCAATATCTTAGCGTATAACGCCGCGTGCGCTGAATCCACTTCCAAGTCTTCTTTCTTGATCTCCACTTCTTCTTTTATCTCTTTCTCAGTTTCTGCTTTCTTCGCAGCGTCGAGCTGAGAGGAGACGGCTTCCGCCATTTTGCGGAGTTCTTCCAGATTATTAACTAAATCGTCTTTGCTTTCAACCGATTCCTTTTCTTCGTTCTTAACGTTTTCAACTTTGACAATCTCTTGCGGTTTGTCCATTGGTTCCGCCTGGGTGGCGAAAATGGGTTTGTGCGTTGGTTTCTGGACTAAAAAGGCGGTTGGGATGGAGTCTTCGATGTCTAGCATGTCCTCCTCTTCGTCGTGTTGTTTCTGTTGGATGTACTTCTCTTCCATTTTTATGCCACCTGTGGGAAAATATTAAAAAAATATATGTAATTTCGATTCTTTTATGAATGCATTGCAATGCAAGAGTTCTCCAAAAAAAGGAGTTATTACAATAAATCGCATTTGGAAAGCGCGGTTGACTATGGCCTGAAACTCTCGCTCTGAGAGAAGACCCGCGCCCAGCAGTGAGACAATAATATGTTGACGATGATTAATGCACGAATGTGGTCAAACTTGGCTTCCGTCCCCTCAAGGGTCATGTGTAAACTTAACTATGTAACTTTAGATTTGGAAATCCAGGGTTTAATTTCCGTTATTTCTATAATATTGCCGCCCTTTCAAGGGTCATAGATGAACTTAACAATATAATTTTAGATTTAAGGACCCTTAAAGGATGAATTTAAGTTCATAAAAAGTCTCTTAAAAGGTCATGGATGAATTTAAATACATAATTTTAGAATGAGGGGCTAAGTTTCTTGTACGTGCAGTGCTCGTACATTTCCTATTTCAGAAATTTAGCCGTCCCCAAAGGGACCATGGATGAACTTGTGAACATAATTTATACTCGAAGGGTTAACTTAATGCTTAAGTAGTATGATACCCTTACTCACCTTCGACCTTGCAAGTGCCGAGTTTGACATTCGGCTCGTACTTGATGATCTGCGTTCGGTCGCTCAGGTTTAGTTCGGTCTTGATAGACCGCAGCTCGAGGGCCTCCGCTGCGGCTTCGGCCGCCGCGTCTGGGGGCTCCGCTTCCGGCTCCTTCTTCTCTTTTACCACTGCTGGAGGGAGGGGGTGTTGGTTAATTTATGGTACAATATGATCGATATGTTCGGATATCTATATTTTTTTATCTGATTGAAGTAACAAACGAGCATGCAGTCCACCTGATGATAAGTGGTCACTGCCACTCGTGGACACCTGTAAGCAACTTCAAATAGAACATGGGTTCTATCAGAAGTCAATCACAGATGCGTTGCTACTCCCGAGGACTATGATGGTCGCCTCATATAAAAGTGAGCCGGCAACCACACCCTTCTATCGAAACGCAAAAAAATGCTTCACGCTAGAAATAGGTGTGGCGGTCGGAATTACAGTCAGACTTAGTGGTGACCGTTGGGATTATACCGAAATTGCTAGGTATGTTTGGCGGTGGTACCTCAGGAGTCGAACACTAATTCTACCTTTATAATAACCACATTTTTAATAATTATTTATTTGACTTGTTGGATCTTTGGATGCAGTAACACTTAAATACTTATAGTTATTTTTTTATATATTGGAAGTAAGTGTCCACTAAAGCCCATGGATATCTGTATCAACCCCAGATATGATCAGAGTCCAGGTGAGTTTGGCCGTAAATGACCAGCCCTGAGACCTAAGTTGGAACGCCTCGGATTAGTATGCCCTTCAGACTAGAACACAGCAGAGCATAACACTGCTGTTTTTAGGCAGAAATAGATGTGGCTGTAGTACTTCCGGATCGAACCACGAAGGGTTCAACTACCTTCAAAAAGGAAGTTTACTAATATTATGAGAAAGTTTGTAAGGATCTCTGTCTGCCTGTGTGTTTGTTACTCTTTCACTCAAAAACTCCTGCTCAGATTTCGTTGAAATTTGGCACAAAGATAGTTTTATCTAGATCAATAGATATAGACATAGGATACTCATTACTTGTCCCTGTAGTTCGGGGAACAGAGTAGGTCTACGGTATCCCTTGCCTGTCGTAAGAGGTGTTTAAAAAGGGACTTCCAGAGCTGTGGATGGTAAGAGTGGGAGCTCGAGCCGTCCAGCCAAGCGACCCCGGCAAGAACGACGGTATGTGTGGTCGCATGCCGTCGTAAACACCTGAAGCCACGGTGAGCCTAAATGCTCACCGGAAAAGAGCCCTAAAGGGGCATCGCGCTCGGACGACTCCAGTTGTGTTCCGTTGGAGATCCCAGAGTCCTGCACAGCGCTAATGACGGTTTACCGGGAAGATTTTAGTGCGGTAAAAATCCTACATAACCCGACATTGCTTCCACGGCGTCGGGTACCTTTTAAAGGTTTCTCCCTCGTGACAAAAATAAAAAAAGGATAATCATTACTTTGACGGACTTTGACCTAGTCTAAAATAATTATAATAGATTAGATTTTCTACTTGAAATAATATTCCTTCAATTTTATAAGCAAAAAGGAATTTTACCGTTGTTTGTAGCATATGGAATTTAAATTGAAAGTTTTAATTGATTTAAAATGTTCTATTGGACTCCGAGATTTAAGCGACAAGGGTACCGACCATAATTTTCATCTCAAACATAATTGAATTCATGAACGTAGTAACGGAATATGTACTTACATCAAAGTTAGGATATTTGAAAACTTTTTATTTAGTTGGTTTTGTCCCTTTTTTTTTGTGGGGAATCTCTTCATGGGGTCCGCTCGGCCGCGGGGGTAGCTCAGAGGATATGCCGGACTCCTACCGGCTAAAACCCCACTGTGTTCCTCAGGACGCCCTTTGTCGGGACCACGGGTACGCTAAGAGCACTCGTCCTGACGGCGTTTGCACTAGTCCGGGCCCATCTTTTTGGGGATGGAGGTGGAGTTTCTCCATCCCATCATCTTTGAGAAGCGCGCGGGAACACTGCGCGTGCCACCTCGAGGCTTGTGTTTGTCCCTGTTCTATGGGTTCACTGAAAATCATCACTATAGTGACATACAGAATGGCATCATGCTGAGTGCCTTTTCCGTATGCGATGTATACATACAAACATAGGAATATAACAGTATAAATAAATTATGGTATATTTTTTAGATAATTGTACTGTTATTCGTCTACTGCTTTGTTTTTTCCCTTGTTATGTGTGTACAATGTAACTTACTAAAGTTATTTCTTTCCTTCTTTCTTTCTTTCTTACTGTGTCTGGCCTGGAATTGCAGTGGTAGTTGTTGCCTTAGGACGTGTTGATATAGGTATTAAAGTTATCCTTTTATCAGATTTAAGAAGCAAACGAGCATACAGTCCGCCTTCTGGTAAGTGGTTGCTAGTGCCCATAGACATCTGTAACAATTTCAAATACTTACAAAAGAGTTTCTATCTGAAGTCGACCACAGATGTGTTGCTTTTTCCTAGGACTGGAGATTGTCGCCTGGAGATTTAATGACCTATTAGGAATTAACACAAAAACTGTGTTACGATTTATTACATCAGGAAATTTCCTTTGAATTCGAACCCGAAATTCTGCGGGGCAGGTTGGCATACGGACCAACACGAATCCTGACTACAAAAACTTGGAGCGTTGACCAAAGTTATGAAATACCTACTTAAAATGTTATTATACTTTAGAATGTTCAAAATGCAGCTGCAATAGCCATAGCGAGTCGGCAGGTACTGTTTAGAAGCAAAATATGTTTAAATTAAATCCGATTATAGCTCAGAATGTTACGTTACGTGATTATGCGACGACCGACGACCGACGACCGACTCGAGTGGCGGAGCGGTCTTCATGCCGATCTGACGCGTAGTTTCGGTTCAATCCCTGGAACTCGAGACAGACATTTAACATAACATAAACGCTTTCTACACTCATAGCCTCACAGTAGGATTCTCTCCTGTGTCGTGGGCATGGACACACAAAGACGAATACACAAACACCCAGACCCTTAACTGAAATCTAAACTCAATATTCACATTTCTGTTTGGCCGGGGATCGAACCCGGGATCCACTGCATGTCGAATTTGAATGATGACTTTAGATCTCTGTTCGGTTCGGTCTTCGGTGTTTGTTTATTCGTCTTTGAACGTGGCGACAGACGGACAGACGTACAGCGGAGCCTTAGTAATAGTTTTCGTTTTGACCTTTTGGGTACTGAAACTTAAAAACCAAGTGTGGGGTTATGAGTGTAGAAAGGGTTTATGATAGAAATAGACGTTGCAAGTTTGAATTTTGTGTTTATTTCAATAGACTGTGAATCTATAAAAGCAACCGCTGTAAAATCTGGCCATTACTACTTGTAAATAGCAGGCGTTATATATGGTGGTTCTTTATATCTTACGCGCTATATTTATTTTTGAACTGTAACTTTCATCGTTATGTAAATAATGCAGGTTCTGAAAATGCACTTTCTTTTGAAGTTTTGTCATCTTAAAAATTCACCTTCAATAATTGTTTCATGTGCTGGCGGTTTCAGGAATTTTGTTGGAGAAGGAGGGCTTTTAAAGAATTTGATGACCAAGAAAAAGATCTGATAAGGAGGATGTTAAATTGTTATCAATTAAATTTTTAATGAAAGGGGCTAAGTCTTGATATTTTTGAAAATTTGTCGTGCGATGGATGGACTTAAGTAGTTTTATTTAGAGGGAGAGGGATCTATGCCCCTTATTCATCTCCCACTCGTGGTTCAACCCACCGTGGTTCAACCAACGATATTAACGACAATTTCGCTTTTAAGCTAATAATAAATTACAGTGCCAAGATTTTTTATCAAAACCGAAGCCGGATATGATTAGTCATTGTCAACGATCAACAAAATGATCAAAGGTGGCTACTTATATAAACTAGGGGCATAAACATATCTAAAAATAAGATCTGTCTGTCTGAGTTTATCTTTTAATAGTTTCGCGAGTAAATTACCGCCCGTTTAATTTCCATTCGCTTTGGTCGATGAAAAATAACATTCACTGACATGTCTCTGTGTAGAGGGTGACGCGATATGCGAGGAAAATAATCTCGCTTCAACCTTTCCTTCTTTATAACCAAAATTTTGAAGTAGCAAAGCATACAGTCCACCTGATATTTGTCTGTCCACGGTACTCGACAAAGCTCAAAATATTATCACTAAAGTGCTTTTGGCTAGTCACAAATGTCACTGAGTGGATGGCATTTCGTTCAAATAAGTTTTAGAAAGGAATACAAATCTTTTGAAGAGGGCAGGCGATCGCTGGTAGCAGCAGTTGATTGGGTATTGTTGTATACTTGAACAAGAAACATTGGTAATAATATATAAATAAAAAAATCTGACTTAAAAACAATCGATTGCCTTTGGTTTCAGTGCCAGGTGGTAGAACCAATGTAGTTCGACCGGTGAAGTACCACCGCCACAGCTATTTCTAGCATGACGCAGTTCTTGCGTTTCGGTGGAAGGGTGTGACTTTTATATGAGGCAACCATCTCAGTCCTCGGGAGTAGCAACACATCTGTGATAGACTTCATATAGAACCCCTGTTCTATATGTAGTTGCTTACAAATGTCCATGGGCGGCAGTAACAACTTACCATCAGGTGGGCTGCTTGCTCGTTCGCTACTTCATATTTATATAAAAAGACAGTTGTTGTTTTGTTTTGGTCTATATACTAGCATTCATTTTTGATATCCCCTTCTATTTATAATTCCCGCTTTCTTCTAGTCTCAGTCTATGTCTATGCAAACTGAGACGATTTCAATGATATGTCATATGTCATCTATCAAGCCGTTTGGGCTGTAGAGCGAGCCAAAAAAAATACATACATACAAATAAAAAAATAAAACTCGAAAAATATGAAGTTAAAAAGAGCCGTCCAAATATAGAATGATAAAGACTTCTTAAGGGATTGTACAATTGAAACTATTCCCAAAATATTGTCTCTTTAAGAGATTATGTTATTGAATCTTTTTACAAATTTTCATTTTCTTTCGCTACTCGCTATTTACTAGCGTTGTAACATATCCCTTAGACCCGGGAACTCGTCGTTACGCTTCAATTTGAAGCAAAAACTTCAGTTTTCGACGAAAAACCTACATTGTTATTGAAACCAATTATTTTTCATTAATGTAATGTAATTACTTGTTTGCTACAATAATGGGATTTCAATGAAAAGCGTTTTTGTTTATTTTCTTAATAGATTAACAGATAAATCTTGTTAAAAGCTTGATAAAATAAACAGTAGCGTTGGAATTTGTAGTGTAATAAAGCTCTACGTCTGTGCTGGTGGTACAGTTTTGATTCTTTGGCAGGTACTAAATCTGGCTTTCGTAGTTTTACATACAGTTTCATAGTTTCATAGGTACAGTTTAGTAGTTACTATACAATTAGCAATTAGTCATTTAGGTATTGAATCTTTTGTGATTAGGCTGCAGATTCACACTACCACTGTGATCTCTGCTTTACAGCAGGGATTAGTTTATAGCTATGCTAGGAGGCGATTAAGCTATTCTAGAATGTCTCATTTTGTCTAAATAACCCTTTATGTTATTATATAACATTATTATAATACAAATAATTGTCTAACTCCAATGGATTGAATGGAACTGCTTATGAAAATAAAACAAATATTAACCAATCTATCAGCTATTAAACAGCTATATTTTATCTACTTAACCATACGGTGATAACAACAAAATAATGTATAGTTATATCCTTCATTTTTGTTTCTTTTCAAGCGAGATAAAATATCATAATCATAATTTATTTGCTGTAAAGTATTTTCTCTGTTAATATAGTTCTGTGTACTCCAAACAATACTTCAATGCAACAATCATAATATTTTAATAAGGCTTCATGTTCATCCAATTATATATTCCCGGAGGATAAAAGAGTCGGCCATGATACCATTAAAAATAAGGTTAAGTGTCGCGGGTAATCGACGTAAATTGCTTTTAATTGCATATACCTAACTAGCCAGTCTGTAATTATTTAAATTTAATAACTAACAAGGGATCGGCGTTCCCTCTACGCACGCGCGGTCCCCTCAAAAAATATCAGGTACAGATGCGTCCATAGGTTCACTCAGTCGTCGTAAAGCAAAGGACGCGCAGGCGTGTTGGCTGTACGCGAATAAAATCATTTGCCTCTTATAAGAAAAAATGAACCGTCATCTAATCCCGCCAATAATTACGTCTGAATTCAAATATGGTTATTGAAAACTATGTTTGCGTCACGATATTTATAAGATGGCCGAATTACGAAGTGTGTAAGTTCGCGAGTGCCGTGTATTGACTTTTCGTGTTTTGTTTTGTGATAATTGTGATAGCGAGTGATGCCAAGTGGTTATGGGTGTGATAATGACAACTGTTTATGGGATTGGATTGTTCATTGCGGCAGACTCTATGGTAATATATATTTATTTAAATAAAGTTTTTTTTCAGCCAGCTGCACATGATAAACAAGAAAATATGAATTAAAACTATTAAATAAAGCGAAAAATAAAAATTCAATTAATCAAGATACTTAAGAAATAAAATTTAATAGCTGCGGACAGTGATTAAGTAGAAATAATTATAAATACATCAAAAACTGGTATTTAATTTTCAAAAACATTTACTTTATATAAAACATATTTTAGTTTTTATGCTAATTATTATGAAAAATTAAATTAATTTTATAGTGGATAATCGCGATTAAAAACTTACCTAACTAAAATGCATATGACATAATTTGCTCTACATTTTCCCAACTCTACTTCCCAAACAATTTGCATTAATGTAGCAATTTTTTAATGAAAGCACCAAACGACCATGCAGCCTTATATTATGCCACAATATTGGATATCTTAATACTAATCTAGACAAATCTAGCTCGAGGTCGATCGCAGATATTTTTTTGTTTTGCGTGATGGCTTCTCGGTCTTATGACCATTTTGCCAATGACATTTACAAATCTTAAAATATTGTATAACATGGATGTTATGGATATGAAACTTCGAATCTGGGCACGGATAAAGGATTTATATTATATCGGTTTCGGATACGGTTACGATATTATTATTTCGGATTATTCTTTAGTTTCGGATACTGTTGGCTACGGATGTTATTTTTTTATGGAATTTAAAATCTTAAAATACAAATAGGTTGTTTAGTTATATTTCTATGTTATTATTTGCTATCTATAACCAAAAAGTCATGTCATTTATGATTATGACTACGTAATATATTTAAGTTATATTTACTAAAACTAAAAACATGTCTCGAAAAATATCCGGTATTATTCGTAATTTTATCGGATACGGTTACGATTATGGATACTTTTCGGATATCCGATAGTTTCTTTACGGATACGAAGCTCCATAACATAACAGTTAATTATCTTAACTGTGATGGTGATAGCATTAGTGGTTTACCGCACAAATTTCTATTATCGATTTTCATCGCCTCTGCCATATGTGTCTTACTAATATAAATGTGAAAGTTTGAGAGGATTTATAGGTTTTTGTTATTATAAGACTCAAAAACTGTAACTTGGATTATTTTGGTACAGGATCCAAGCGGAGCTGCAAGAAAAGCTTGGAAGAGGAATAGGAAAATATTTTAGGAAATCAACATATTTCGAAATAATTTTTAAGGTTTCGGACCGGTATTAACTCCTATTAACTTATTGACTCCGCTGTCCGTATGTCCGTCACTAGGCTGTGAGAGGTAGACAGTTGAAAATTGAAATTCACGGATGATGTATTAGGTACTGTTGCCTATAACAATAAATACTAATAACAAAATAAAATAAATACATAAGGATGGTTTCCATACAACAAGCGTATTATTCTGCCATTTTTATAGATAATTGTACGGAACCATTTATGCGCGAGTCCGACTCGCACTTGGCTGATTTTTTAATGATAACACCAATGATATCTCGTTGTAACTATCGTAACTATCGCACGAAAAATAATAAAAAAAATAACAAACACAAGAAAAGCGTTTCTGGGTTTTCATTTCATTATTGTATCAAATGATGATGATTTTTAGAAAATTTTAATTTTCATAGGTAACATAAAATTAATTTGTTAGTGATATTAATTCCCAATTTCCGTTACCTCGAAATATTGGTAAGGCCTCACGCCTGCCTTTATTTAATGAGAAACATTATGTGGGTATTCATCTCAATAATTAATATTCATAATTAATTTTAAGGCCTCAATAACTGATAATATGTAGTTGACAATATTTGATATAATAGATAATTGAACGCTATTAATAATTGCATTTTGCATGTAAACTTATTACAATAAATACATGTTTTTAATATCGTTATCAGTTTCGTTCTTATCATCGTTACATTATGTTCAACATTACATCCCATAATTGACCAAATATTGGGCAAAGGTTTTTCAGAATAAGAAGGTTAAGGTCGCTTGGTCAAGGCATTGGCTAAGTGCAAATTAGCAGACTCATCTTTGCTTAGTACAACGTTCAAGTTAATATTATGATGATTTATGTTATTATAGCTTTATTAAGAAAGTATACATATAGGTATATAGAAATATTATAAAAAAAATGTATAGAAAATAGTTATTTAATAATGTTACTTAATTATTCAGATGGATAGATAATTAGATGTAAAAAAGATATTTGACGACCCGCGTGGCCGAGCGGTTACCATACCGATCTAACGCGTAGTGGGTCCCGGGTTCGATCCCCGGCCAGAATGGCATCTGAATGATGAGTTTCGATTTCTGTTCTGGGTCTGGGTGTTTGTGTATTCGACTTTGTGTTCATGGCACCCACGACACAGGAGAAAATCCTAGTGTGGGGCTATGAGTACTGAAAGCTACTTTTTCTTTTTAAAAGATATAGTAGATAGATATTTTGAAATAAAGCAAATTATTCTATAATCCAGCCAGATACTTTACAAAACCTCCTTTTGTAAAGTATCTGGCTGGAAGTAAATGACGAGTGGATAAAAAACATAGTTGTCTCTGAAACAATAAAATTGATCTTAAAAACTATAATTATAATGTTTTTCTACATATTATAAAGTATAAGTGTGGATAAATATCCATTTATGAGATATTTTATTACAGATTGATGAAAACATAAGACAGAGTAACAAAATTTAGAGTTATACCATTAAATTGGCTGTCACGATGAAAAATGTTCTGACAACGCAAAGGCAAATGGCGATTAATATGAAGAAAAAATGCATTTAAAAATAGTCTATTTGACGAAAGAAACTTCAAAAATCCAACCTGGACGTTGAACGCGGCGTGTGATGTAATGTTTCAATGAACTCTAAAAGATATTTGGTTGAGTGATTTGAAAAATTAGAATCATAGCAATCTCTGTTCTATGAATTCCAATTTTTATCTTCTTCTGAAGATTTGTGTTGTAAATTTAAGATCGATGAATGGATAATTATGTGCGTATTGAAATTTAATCATTATGTAGGTATATTAAAAATATATACAGAAAATATATCACGAGGAAATGCCGGGTGATAGAACCAGGAGTTCGACCAGGAAGGTATCC
>DWNE01009618.1:0-10807 GCA_018249875.1 Cecropterus toxeus
TTATTTTCTACTTTTTAGTTCAGTTAGCAATAAAAGCGTGTTTTTTTAGTTTTTTAAACTATTATTTATTTAAAATTGTATAGCCTATGCAAACGGAGACGGAATGATATGCCACACAATACAATCCGTCAAGCCCTTTGAGCTGTAGCGCGTGCCAAAGAAATGGACATACATATAAATAAACATATGTATATACATACATATATACATACTTACATACGCTCGAAAAACATCCTTTTGGCGCAGTCGGGCGATAAAAACGTTGTGAAAAACACGGAGCATCCCAGTTTATTTTCCACGTAAGTATTTTAATATTATTTAAATACTGAAAGTTTAAACTTGTTCAAAATTTTGTCACGAATGCAAAGTTTGAGTTCTAATTCGTATTTCAGGAAAGTTGTTTTAATGGCAAGCTTGTTTGAAACTTCCTGGCATCATGCATATTCTCGTTTCTAAGAAGTTTAATGCGTGCATATGCGTCACGTGCAAATTAGTCATAGTTATTTTCTTCAAGATTCGGAATCTATGCTGGGTCCACCTCAGAGGCATCCCTATTTCTGCCACATAACAGCTGTGTTAACCGTCGATGTATTCTGATTTGAAGAATGAGGTAACTGGTAATACTTATAGAGATATTTATGCAAGGCTTACAAACTTCTAGAGGTGGCAACGCAACTTCGGGCAACCTCAGAAAAGATACGAGTGCTATATCAATCCCAAGTAAGATAAGTGTATTTCCTGGTATTAATAACAGATTTCCAACTAGAAGCGGCCATTTTTCATCCCAAACTGCATGATCGTGTGCTACTTGTGATAGCCGAATGGTTGAAACTCGGTCTCTTAATCGAGGGCCCCAGGCACGCACCACAGATTTTTCTAAAAATGATATTCGAATTAGAAATTAATTGCTGCTTTACAGTGAAGGAAAACATCGCGAGGAAACCTGCACGCCTGAGAGATCTCTACAAAAAGAGTTCTCAAAAAGTATGTGAAGTCCACCAATTCGCACTTGGCCAGTGCGGTAGACAGCGCAGTGGGACAATAATGGCTTGACTATGAGCTACTTGTATATTTAAAAAAAACATGAACAACTCCAAGAGTACATTATCTAGATAATTTCAGTTTATACGGTTTTGTACAGTTGTACCTAATTATACCAATATCTTTCATCTAAATCGAATGTTATCTTTAATCTAAATTTAACATCTTATAAATAGACAAAATCTTACGTAATGGAATCTTTTTCTTTATCTTTCTTTGGTGTTGAGAAGGAGGAGGGCTCTAAGGGTTCCATGATACCTCAGGCCGATTACCAGGCTATGTAAGATTTTGACCGCGCTAAAACCCTATCGGTGGCTTTCTTCAGTGCTACGTAGATTATGGAATACTCGAGGTCAGCTACATATTTCGATCTGCAGTAGGTCGTTAATAATACAATCCATTTTTTGTTAAACAACAATAAAGAAATAGGCAGTCTGCGTGTTTTTAAACATGGCAATTAAAATTGTTATTAAAGAAATAGGAATTATAACATAAAATAACAGGCCAAGTGCGACTCACTCACAATGGGTTCCGTACTATTATCTATAAAAACGGTAAATAATCACGTTTTTTCTGTGTGAAGACCTCTTTATTATTCATTCTGTTTTTAGTATTTTTTCTTTTAACGGTACCAAAAATACATAAATTTTAACCGTCTAGCTAAAGGGTTGAAATTTTGTGACAGACAGACGGACAGCGGAGTCTAAGTAATAGGGTCCCGTTTTCAGTCTTTGGGTACGAAACCCTAAAAATCAAGAGTATGTTATTTACATTCCAACTCATTAGAGGCACACGTTCGTGTTCAAACGATTATATCAGTCTGTAATTATTGTACATTAATTTCTATCGACACGCACGAATTTTACACCAAACTAAACTTAGTATAATCGTTAGTAGCTAACAAACTTCATTATAAGCTTATCTATTGATCAGAACCTCGTCCTTCACAGTCCTTGAAAGTTTACAAGAAGACCTAAATTGGAGTACCTAATGTGTTACGGTAAGAAAACAAGTAACATTGCTACAAATATTAAAACAAAAATCCCAACTGTTTTAAAACAATTAATGGCCTTTAGTTGAAGCTCATTTCTCATTCAATATAAACTAACTAACTATACAAGCTCATTTAAATAGTCGTTTTTTATTCTAGTGAAGATACAATGAAGTACTCGTGCGGGACATAAAATAGCCATCTTTAAATAGTGCAAAATATCGAAACTAAAAGTAGCCCGGAATTTTACCTGATAAATAAGCTACATCCGCGCAAAAATTCCAATTAATTGGATCCGTGGTAAGCGTGATCGAGTAACAAACAGATACACAGACATAAATCATCTCATTTTTATCAATTAGATTTACATGTCGAAAAATAAGCATGTAAACATACATACAAAGGTACGTACAAACTATCGAAAAACATTAAAACACTATCTGTCCAACTGATTGAATGCTTAACTCGAGTTAAGTGATTCTTGAGAATTACTAGTTCATTTTCCATCACTTTTGGTACAAGTACGTTATCTAGCTAAAGTCTTACTTTAGTAATATAAAGGCGAAAGTTTGTGGGGATGGATGGATGTTACTTAATCACGCTAGACGCAACACTGATCTAGATAAAATTTGGCACAGGGATATACTATAGTCTGGTTTCGTATAGGCTACATTTATCACGAAAAAATGTAAGATTCTCTTGGGATACGTTTGTTTTTATTTTTACAAGCAAGGGTTCGACATATTTTTTGCTTAGTAGTGGCTTAGGAATAAGATAATGACATAGGTTACTTATTATCTACAAAATAATTACGGTAGCTTTTGCATTTGAGATTGATAATTCAAGTATTACACAAGCACCAGTTGGTAGAACCAGTATAGTTCGACTGAGGATACTTCCCCGGTCGAACTATATTGGAAATATCCGTCGCACCTATTTCTAGCGTGAATCGTTTCGGTGGAAGAGTGTGGTTGCTATCTCACTTATATATCAGGCGACTGCATGCTCGTTTGCTATTTCCACATTATAAAAATAGCAACCTCAGATAAGATCAGAGCCTTACGAGACGTTGCTTTGCCTCTGGACTAAATGGGAATGCCTTGGATAAGTATGTCTCATTTATCACACTCTATAACATAAAGCAGCGCAAAAAACTGTCATTAGGCAGAAATAGGTGACGACCCATGTGGTAAAATTGTCACCATACCGGTCTGACACGCATTGGGTTCCGGGTTCGATATCTGAATGAGGAACTTAGATTTCAGTTCTGGGTATTTGTGTATTCATCTTTGTGTGTCCATGGACACGACACAGGAGAAAATTCTAGTGTGGGCTATGAGTGTTTAAAGCGTTTATGTTAATAGATGTGGCCGTGGTGTTCCCGGAATCTACCATCTTTAAAATCATGAATTATGACTTGAATTTGATTATTTAAATAAAATAAGTCCTAAGATCCGTTACTGTTCCACTAGGCTTGTTACTGAGTAGGGTTAAGGCCACTACATTAGATTAGAAAGCCGCCAAGGACGGGTTCGTAAATTTTACAACTTGAGAACAACCCAGTTTTGTAGATTTCCTTACAGGAGTAAATAAATTAGGTTTCTTGGACGTGACTGTTTTTAAGTAGCTTTATTACAAGCTAGTAAATTGTCGTTATTTATGTATATAAATCGTTAATATTTCGTATTTCAAACTCGACGAAATATCAAAATAAATAAATTAGTAATTATTAAAATACATTTTAGACACTCCTTAAACAATTAATTTAAACATTTGGAGTTATGTACTTTAAACAGAAAAACTAAAAATATTTGGGGATCAATTTTAAGTTATTACATTTTTATTCAAAACCGGGTGCTTACTTTTTATGAAATTAATATAATTGAAATCATGATAACTGTATAAAACGTAAATTTTCTAAATCTGTCAATATCTCTTGCTATCACCACTATCTTCTGGCACTCTTCTAGAGACAATGTCATCAACGCATTATTATTCCGCTGCTGGGCTTCGTTTCCCAGAATGAGAGAGTTGGAGAGCAGTCCACCTCGCTGGCTCTACTGAAGCCAAGCTGACAGAGCTGTTGATACGAAGCGCAAATTGGTAGGCTTCATACACCTTTGAGACGTTAAAAGCAATTCTAATTTATTTCTGCTACGCAAATCATTTAGGATCAGTTGAGACTCGAATCTTGGACCCTCGATTGAGGCCGAGTTTTTTTCTCCTTCTAGAGATATAATTTGACGACCCGCGTGGTGGAGCGGTCGGTCTGACGCGCAGTGGGTCCCGGGTTCGATTCCCGGGCAGACAGAAATATATAGAAGTATATAAAAGTGAAACGACAAAGATTATCCAAAGAGAGAGAAGCTCACATAATCAACACTGAATGAAAATGACACACAAACAGGGTATTGTACTATTGTCTAGCGCATACAAAAAGCTAGCAACAATTGATTTTAAATTTCGCGTTTAGGTTTAAATGTTGTTGCGTGTCCTATACATGGACGGATTAGAGTTTTAATACTTTATTATTCTGCGTCGTAACACGCAGTGTGTATGATATCGAAATGATCGATGTAAATGTTTTGAATGTGTTTGCATTATTTATAACGCGAGCTTTATCCATTGACTTCGCCTGTTTAGGAAATATACCACGATAAAATGTAGTTTTATACCTATGTTACAGAGAGTCTTAGTGTGAGTCTGTGAGAGTAAAAAGCGTCATAAAGTCATAAAACGCTTAAGTCCCATAAAACCTAACAATAAGCTTACTAAGTCGCGTTCATCCTTATTTTTCATCAAAATTTAACAAAACCGTAACCTCTAAAGTCTAATATAATACACAAAATTGTTATGCATCTAAAGGAAAATTTAATTGAACTAAAAGTACAACACGGGTAGGTAGTTAATAACTAAATCCAAGCCGACAGTCTCTCGTTCAACGGGTTGTGACGTCACGATCTAGTGAGCTTACGATTTTATTAGCTTACAAACTTTAGCGTGCTCTCTTATTCAATTTTGCTTGCAAATGGATGATAATATGTTAGCGTTGGATGAATAACTTCTCAATAATGACATCATTGCCACTGCTGGAGTCTGTTGTTACTGACAAAGCATTTTTCAGATTAAGATGTAAAATCCTTTAGGTTTCGACTGTGGTATTTGGACGCTACTGTTCTCTGTTCATTCAGGAGCGACACGAGGCACATTGAGTTAGTTATTAAGAAAAGCATAGCGTCTGTGAAACAAAATATGTGTGCACTAAATAATTCTATTTTCGATTCATCGTCAGCCCATTATTGTCCTATTGCTGGGCTCGGGTATTCTCTCAGAATGAGAGTTTTGACCATAGTCTACCGCACTGGCCAAGTGCGAATTGGTAGACTGACTACTTTCGATTAAATGTAGACATCCAAGGACAATGTCCGCTTACCATTAGATTGTATGTATGCACATATGCTATTTCAATGTTATCAATACAGCAAATACTGATGTCGCTTTGTCCCAGTATAAAATAGTTAACCATCGGCACGTTGAACGCAAAGGAACGAACCTGGCACGCTGCATCTAGAGTCTAAATGCACAGTGCTAAAAAGTATTTGTGAAAGGCATAATACGCTTAATTTGCAACACAAGTACCTTTTAGCGCTGCACTTGTATCGTTAGCACAAGTCGCATCCCGCTGTCTGTCTGTCCCTATGTTTTTTTTTTTATATAAATATGAAGTAGCAAACGAGCAAGCAGTCCACCTGATGGTAAGTGGTTATTGCCGCACATGGACATTTGTAAGCAACTTCATATAGAACAGCGGTTCTATATGAAGTCTATCACAGATGTGTTGTTACTCCCGAGGACTGGGATGGTCGCCTCATAAAAAAGTGAGCCGGCAACCGCACCTTTCCACCGAAACGCAAGAATTGATTCACGCTAGAAATAGATGTGGCGGTGGTACTTCCCCGGTCGAACTACATTGGTTCTATCACCTGGAAGATGTGTATGCTTAGATCTATAAAATTATGTAACGGATTTTGATTTTGTTTTAATAGATAGAGGGATTCAAGGGGAATGGTTATATATGTATAATAATTTTAGAGATTGTTAAATCTCTAAAATTATTATATAACCCTTCCCCTTGAATCGACATCACTTAAGAATGTGATGTCGTAAATAAACGCATCATCTAATGGCAAATAACTGTGAACGCTATATATAAAGACATTCTGTAATATATTTAATAATGTATAGTAATGTGGATCAGAATTGCACCCGTGCGAAGCCGGGGCGGGTCGCGAGTAAAATATATCGTACATATATTTAGATTTCCAATTGAATAATTTTCGAACGTCAATAGCTTCAAGTTCTAAGTTCCACAGCTTATAACTTTGAATAGCAAAACTAGACACTTATGTTAATATTATGCTTTGAATTCAACCGCAATTCTGTTTATATCCTTTGGAAGTTTACTGCTCGAATCGGATATCAATAACTTGCAGTCGGAGTACCTTTGAGTTGTGGTAATTGCTAATGGGTTCTGCAATTTCAAATACACAAACGGGGTACTAATTATGATAATATCGAGTAAAGTAGTAGTAGTATGAACAGACTTATTTGCAACTAGCTGAAGTGCCCGTGTTTTGCTACATGACAAAAAAATAGGTTTTACTTGCGGATAAGGACCTTACGGTTCATAAATTCTTCAATTCGTTCATCAAAAATTTGTTATTTTAGTGTTATATTTTTATTTAAAATAGGAATATGAAAGTCTGAAACCAAAGGGTGTGGTGACGTCACTATAATATTTGCCATCTTTAAATAACGCAAAATATCGAAAACATAAATAGCCAATGCATACATTCAAAATTTCATGTTAATCGGACCAATAGTTCTTGATTGCGTGATTTAGTAACACACAGACATACACCATCCCATTTTTATATACTAATATAGATATAGATTTTCCAACACTTTAAAATTTACCAGGCGGTAGAACCAAGGAAGTTCGACCGGGGAAGTAGCACTATTATTCCTATTTCTAGCGTTAAGTACAGTTACAGTTCTTGCGTTTTGGTGGAAGGGTGTGGTTACAGGCTCACTTATATATGAGGCGACCATCTTAGTCTTCGGGCGTAGCAACGCATCTGTGATGGACTTTAGATAGAACCCCTGTTTTATATGAAGTTGCTTACAAATGTTCATGGGCGGCAGTAACCAATTACCATCAGGTAGACTGCATGCTTCTTTGCTAATTCATTTTTATTAAAAAAAAAAAACAAAGTTTAACTATGAATATTTATATGCTATTGATTCGGTGAATATTGTTCCAGAATTGATTCGATTTTAAATATAACACGTGCTGTAGATAAACTCATTAATAATATCACAATTCAGATAATTTGGCAGCAAACTACGCTTAAAGGCCAAACTTCGTAAGCCATGCATCTTGAAGTAGGTCAAGTTATAAAGTAATGAGACAGCAGTTAAAGGGACTTGTAAGCCAAGATTTTATGGGGATGCCGAAGTTTTCCTAAAGTGGGCCCATTACCCTAACTTCGGCTTAAAAATGTATGAAAACACGAAATATGTTTATTACAACGAGCTTTTGTTTTTAACTCAAATCGTAATAACTCACTTGAGAAAAGATTGTTCTTTACTGCCCTAAAAATTGGAGCGCTTGCCTTTTGAGTTTCTATGTTCAGAATTTCAAAATAACTTTTGCAATTGCTGAAATATGGAATAATGCTGTAATAAATAATGAATAATGGAATAATAATTGCTGAAATATGTTTTTTTTAGGAAATGTATTCCTAAAAAAACGAGTATAAAAACTATTGAACGATCTAAATCAGCGACCCAAAAGTAAAATATAACGTGAAAAACGTTTTGTTAACGTATTTTATAAAAGGGGTAGTAAAATCTTAATAAATTGAAAAATAAAACCAGGACCAGTGAACCAAAAAAAGGTATAAAGTCTAGCGAAAAAAGGAAAACTTATTTTATTCAAAACCTAACACAAAACTCTCGAGGTATTTTTGGTTTGATGTAAAACAAATTCGAATCTCAGTAAAAGTGGACTTTTGTCCAGAAAAAAACAAAAGAACAAAATTTGAAAGGGAAGTGCCCTTTCAAATTTCACTTACGGGATGGACGCCACGGATTTACAAGAATACCGTTTTTGTAGCTAGGCTGAGGGAGCTAAATAATACTATAGAAGATGAATTTTAGGTCGCTGGTTAAACTGAAAAGAACAATTTAAATTCTTGGATACTAGTAGTAATAAAAGCAGGTGAAAAATATACATATAACTATCTCCGTCTTCAACGCACAATATTTTGAGAACAGTCAGCCTATTGCACTTCCACTTCACCAGTAAGGTCCCGTAACCACCACTTAATAAATATAATTCGTATTTTATCACTGACGATCAACAAGTAATGAATATGTATGTATTTATTATGAGCGTACGAACATCAAATTTTAAATTTAACCATTTTATTCAATTTGGTAGCTTGGCTAGTCAGAAATACTGAAGAAATTTATAAAAGTTAAAAAATGTTCACTAGGTTTTCCTTCAACGAAATAAGTATACTAATTAATGACAGATTAAAACTCACTCGTCTCATAACATTAAGCTTGTTTGTCAACTTTCTGGCGTATACTAGGAGTACAGAAACACTGAACAACCAACAACAAACGATATTTATGAACAATAAACATTGTTAAAAATATTAAAACAAAGTTTCAAAAAGTCAATTCATTGTTTTCAAGCTGTTGGTTTTTGTTTAGTTTAGTAATGATATTGATAATAATGACAAATAACGTTTTTAAATGACCAAAATAGTATGTATCGTGATAGTAAAAAATGTCCTCACTTCTCGTCCTTTTTACACTAATTTCAGGCGCCATTTTTAAATATTTTATGGCCTATGTCACTCTGCAAACATACATACAAATATACATACTTTACCGTTATCCAAAGCACCAATCGATAACATTCCATTAAATCTTCATTCAGAATGACACCGATATTGATTTCGGCCATTAAAGAACCGCTCTTACGATTAGTTAGAACATCTTATATCGGCATTTAAACCTTATATGCTAGCACTGTTCTATATCATAGGTATAAAGTATAAGGTCTCGGTATAGCTAACAGTTCCGAGGAGTTCCACTGTTTTCCTAAACAGTGTAGTGTGTAAGTGTAGAAAGTTATTAAAAACTCCTGTTTTTAATAACTTTCTACACTTTTTACCTGACTGCGTGAGAAAGAAGGCGATGTTTTTAAACCGTATGTATATATGTTTGTTTGCATGTATGACCAATTCTTAGGCACGATACCAACTCCGCTGGTGGTCGAACGGTATTCTACCACATGGTAAAATTGAACCATGGATTTTTTCATATTAATATGTGTGTTCAAATTTGTTTTAAACAAAATCAAATTATGACGTGATTTGAATTTCTTCGCCATAGACTCTCAAATTTTGTGAGCCAACAATTTATTTTTTATTTTTAATGAGCGCGGCCAACGGAATTGGTTTAGCTGTGACCTCGAAACAATATTTGTATCCAGTTGGCAGAATAATTAATGTCAAAAAGTCTAATTAAAAATCTTATTCCTTTGACTGAATTTCTGTAATGAAACGAATGTTAATTAAGCATTTGTTTTATTCTCTAAAGCAGAAACCTTTTTTATTATTGCGTAATCTAATAAGATTTTTGTGGATATAAATTTAATAGCTTATTCCCGCGGTTTGCTTTCGTTACATATTCTATGAGTTAATCTATGCCATAAACTATGTTTGCCAAATCTCATCAAAATCCTACCGGTAGTTATTGCTATAAAGGGCAATAAATACAACGGCTATCAATGATAAATGTTGTATGATTATATTTAACGACATAACTACTTTATTCATTCACTCTTTCAGCTTCTATCGCCTGATTCGCGCACATGTAGAATGAAATCATATTTTACAAATTTTCAAAGAGTGAAAAATACGAGTAATTATATTATTGTACATGTAACTGTTGCAACGGCAGAAGTAGCATTTATAGTAAAACGTAGTTTTAAATTTTCCGTGTTTCTTATATTTTTGACTCCTTCTAAATTAGCAGGATTTCATTGAGTTTCAAAAACCATAACGTTTGAATTCCATTAGAAAAAACTACTCTATTTGCTTGAAATATAAAAAATGTATCAACAGTGCTCTTATTCCGATACAGAAAAATCAGACTTTACTCACAGTCTAGAAATAATTTACCTGCCAGCGTAAGAAGTCGGTTCACATAACAATAGAAGTTATTACTGCGCGACGCAATCAATACTTCTTTGCAGAAAGAATAAAGAAAATCGATAACCCGTTCGACAAGCAATCGCTGCGGTGAATAAAAGTACATTTTAAATGCAAATGAGCTATTGTCGAGGACATCTTTTAGTAATCGAACATTAACTAGACTGACGTTTTATTTTGAGTTACTTTAATGACTTACTAGTCATATTATTAAAACGTAAATAGTCGTAACTAATCGTACTTTTGCCAGGTGGTGGAACCAATGTAGTTTGACCGGGGAAGTACCACCGCCACACCTATTTCTAGCGTGCAGCAGTGAAGGGTGTGGTTGTCGGCTCCCTTTTATACGAGACGACCATCTCCGTCCTCGGGAGTAGCAACGCATCTGTGGTAGATTTCATATAGAACCTGTTCTATATGAAGTTGCTTACAAATGTCCATGGGCTGCAGTAACCACTTACCATCAGGTGGGCTGCTTGCTCGT
>DWNE01009619.1:0-10806 GCA_018249875.1 Cecropterus toxeus
AAATCCTTTCTTATCGCTCACTTACACCACGAAAGGAACTCCTATACCAAATTTTAGGGTTCTAGGTACAGTAGTTTCGGCTGTGCATTGATATGTCAGTCAGTGAGTCAGAATTGCCTTTTATATATAGATTAAATTAAATATATAATAAAAAATTAAGCAGTCGGAGTTTTGTTTTAATATTTTACCAATATTACTAGTTTTTCTTCTGCTAATATTATGACAACTAGTATTAAAATTACAAGGTTAAATGCGATCATACCGAAATGTTCCAAGCTGCAGGTAACAGTTTACAGCTTAAACGTGTTAATGGTCCATCGATTGCCCATCGTTCGATTGCAATGGGACTACAATTCCGTTTACGAACCGAGCTTGTAGTTGCATATTGCTAATTTAGCAAATTTCTCCCTAGAATGGAGTTTACACAAATTGCAGTCGGTTCGAAAACTTTTAGTCGGAAAATTGTTTGAATGAAATTGATATAAATGGATATTTTAACAGCTATATTTTTATTTCAACTCAAAACTAATAGTTGCAATGGTTTTAGTGCACTGAGACTTTATGCCATGCCAATTATTGCTTTTAAATTATTGATAATATTATTACTTAATTATATTATTAATTATTGATTTCAAATTATAATATTCCTCTGTAGTTCTTACGCCGTATTTTTGCAAGGACAATAATCGATGTAAGATATTTCTTCTTAAATATTTGCGAAGGTTAGACGTGATTATGACACGACTATCAAATTTGTTTGCATATCTCTTACAAATGGCTAAATATATTTTTTGAGTAAATTTCATGTTAAGAGCACCGTACTTCTTTGTCATGGGATATTAAAAAATGTTGGTGAAGTGTAAATTGCAATAGGCAGATCGGTCATCAAGTAATTCTGCTCTGAAGATAGAGGTATCTACATAAATTTTCACCTGTAGCTATTACCGCTAGTACGCAAGGATTTAAATTGTTCCTCAACAAAACACCAAAATCATACACAAGGAGAAATTTAGTAATAAATATTTGAGTCTTTGTGCACTTTTTCTATAATAAAAACGTGACGCGAAACGAAATAACAAAAAACTGTGACGTGTTACAGAAAAATGTGACGGCAAATGTCTCTCATACGTCGATAAATATGTTCACTTCAATAATATGTAGTTATATTTGGTTATATAACACTTTCTCCAAAAAGTTCATACACAGTTATGGCGAGTGCGGATAACATTAGTTATTGTCGGCCTCTCGGATATTGATATGGCGAAGTGATAAATGTTTTGTACTCCTGACCCATATTTTTATATACGAGCAGTTGCGTTATTGGATGTCCTCATAAAATATAGATACATACATTTGTACATTTATATTTTTTTATTAGAATGAAGTAGTAAATGAGGGTGCAGTTTACCACCTACCGTCAAGTAGTTACTGCCGCCCATGGACCTCTGTAAGCAACTTTATATAGAACAGTGATTCTATGTAAAGTCAATCACCAATGCGTTGCTACTGCGGAAGACTAAGACGGTCGCCTCATATATAAGTGAGCCGGCAACCACACTCTTTCACCGAAACGCAAGAATTGCTTCACGCTATAAATATGTATGTAGGTTTGGGAGTGGTACTTCTCCGGTCGAACTACAGTGGTTCTACCACCTGGTAAAATATTAAATTGTTCAATGTCCTCTTAATGTCTTAAGTCTAATATAGGTCTAAATTATCACTTTAAACATTACAAAAATTGTTTTAAACCTCGAGATACTCAAGTTGCAACATTTTCCATAACTTTTACTAACTCCCGGGTTGTTCTAATAAAAACGATAGCTAAAAGTCTCCTCATTATCCGAGGCGAGGTAAACGACGCTAAAACATGCGGAAGTTTCATAATGACGGCGTCACATGGTCTTCTTAATAGTTGGACCCACTTAGAGGTTTTGTTACCCTAACGAGAGGGTGGGCTCTGACACACTGTTGTTTTGTTTGTAAGGCGCGCTATATTTGTTTATATACGTTTCTCGACGTTTGAGCTGCGTGGCGGAGCGGTCACCATATGGGTATGACACGCAGTGGGTTCCGGGTTCGATTCCCGGCCAAACAGAAATGTGAATGATTAGTTTAGGCTTCTGCTCTGGGTCTGGGTGTTTGTATACTGGTCTTTGTGTGTCCGTGGCACCCACGACTAAGGAAAAAATCCTAGTGTGGAGCTATAAGCGTAGAAAGCGTTTTTTTTTCATTAGAAAATACTTCAGAATACATACCTTTATTATTAAAAATCATATAGCTATGTCACTCTCCAAACTAAGACCATTGTAATGACATGTCATACGTCACGATCAGTCAAGCCGAGTGGGCTGTATCGCATGCCAAAGAAATGGACATACATACAAACATACGTACACACATACATACTCTCGAAAAACATTACTTACCTTCTGACACAGTCGAGTAAAAAAGTAAAGAAGTCGGTTAAAAATCACACATATACATACTTATTGTTACAGCTTTTTGTAGTGGACTTTAAGCAACGAGTCCACAATGGTTCAAAGCTAGTCTTCTAAAAGTAAAAATACTTTGCCAACATCATCCTGACTTCATTACAAATTTCATTGTGTGCACAGACTTTACAGAGCAGTTTTAATTTAAGTGCCACAAAGGCTTGACAATAGTGGGACGCAACCAGTCTTCATTTCCCCCAACGCTAATGCATCTCCCGAGGTACCTACTTAATCAAGGGAGAGATTTACCTCGTAGGGGTCGTGGGTATACAGCGTGATTGTTAATTGACATAATATTGAACATTGCTTTGGAAAATAGTGTCAGAAAAAGTCACTTTTTAGTGATTAAATATATATTGTGGAATATTGATATGTCTAAGTGTTATGGTAAATCAAGCAATAAAAAACCAAATGTCGAAAGACAAACATGAAATATGAAGATATGTGTCAAGCGATTTATTCTTTACATTTTTAAATACTCTGTTAAATGTCACGGTAGATTGGTCAAAGACAAAGAAAGTTTACCAAGAATCATTTAAAGGTCAAATCCACCTAAAATTAAAATGAAGGTTAACGCCTGCAATTTGGCGTGTCTAATTATGAAACATGGTGTTTAACGGCATAATATACTCTTCAAATTTTATTCGCCACATTAGGTTGTCAAAACAAACCAAAGATTCTAAAAAGGTTAAATCCATCTTCAAATAGAATGAAGATTTCTAAACGCCTTAATATTTTGACGTTATGAAACACCCATTATGAAACACTCTGTATAACGGCATAGTATACTCGAAGTTTATTCGCAAACAGTAGGCAGTAAATCCGTTGCAGGGATATATCATTAGGAACTTCGGTCAGTACCCTCGTTATAAGTTTTACCGCCTTAGTTTACCTCATATCGACTGCTTAATCTGTTCGAGTTTGGACCTGACGAACACCATGGTTTCTGCTGTTTGTGTCGTTTCTGTAATTTTCATCGTGGATTTGTATAAAACTAGCTTATCGACGACCAGCGTGGTCGAGCGGTCACCATACTGGTCTGACGCGCAATGGGTCTCGGGTTCGATTCCCAGACAGAAATATGAATGATGAGTTTAGATTTCTGTACTGGGTCTGGGTGTTTTTGTATACTTGTTTGTGTGTCTATGGCACCCACCCTCAGGAGTAAATCCTAGTGTGGGGCTATGTAGAGTGTAGAAGGCGTGTTTTTTTTATTTTCGCGCCTCCACCCGCTTTTGTCTTGTTTAGTAAAATAATTCGTATCCTATATTTTAATCTAGACCATAAACTATCTATTACTATGATTTCAATGAAATCCGACCAGTAGTTTTTGCGTGAAAGAGTAACACACATACTTTCTCACAAAGTCACATTTTTTTAATATTAGTAAGATGATGATTAATGTTTTTTTTTTGGGAAAATCCATCATGGATACCGTGTTTTAGTCGGTAGGTATGAGAATTATTTTTAAACTTTGCGTCAGGACACGTGACTTGATCGAAAATTCGTGAGACGGAAGGAGAAAAGACAATTTATATGATTTAATTATATAATTAATATATTTCACATACACATTAATACTCTTGTCTATTCTATATTTTTACGAAGATATAGGAACGTAACCACTTCATCTATGTACGTGTATAAAATAAGAATAAAAGTATTAAATATTACACTTTATTATCAAAACGTCAATATCTATGTAATATATTGTGGAAAATGTTTTAATCATGGGCAAACCCTGGGCGGTCGCTTGTAAATCAAACCTTGCACTGCTTCGCCCGGCAGGGTGCAGTTTTCACAAAGATCACTGGGTGGTAACAGCGTCGTTACTGGTCGTATTTTAACTAAAATCTAATTATGAAACATATAGTTTCACTTTCATTTAACAACCTTGTGGTGAAAAATAATATCATCATTAAATAAATAGTTAAAACTCTCATCTCTTGTTTGTCATCCGATTTTTTTTCTTTTGTTGATAACTTTTAACGGGCTTCAAGTTGACATTTGGCTTGAGAGCCATTACCGCCTGATTGATATTTACTAGAACAGCCTGTTGCTTAACTTACTGAGCAGTTATTGAAGAAGTTGCCAGTAGGGTGCTCAAATTTGTGGCCCGCGCGACGGATTGCGTGGTTTGATTTTTTTAAAATAAAAGTGTCAATAATTTACGAGAAGTTCAATAAATACATATGCTATTAAAATACAGCCTGTAGCCTGTAGACCTTCAAGGATCTCTTCATAACTGAGAGATCCAAAGCATACTCCACCGCACTATTTCAATGTAAGTTAATAGGAGAAGGTGAGGTAAACACTAAGAAGGCTTTTGACAAGGCTTAACGATTTCTATCTAATGATATGAACGGAAGCAACTGTTGCCTAGTTGATGAATTCCATCCATGAGCCTTGTGATGCCTTCTGCTGGACTTGTGACATTTTACCAATGGTCACCGCGCCTAGCATGCACGGCTAACGGTCATCTTAATGGGTATTGATGTAAAACATGAAGACGTTGCTGCCCATCTGGATTGCCCTTAACTACTTCTTAAGACATGCTCGAGAAGAGAGGATGTGGTGCTATTCAACCTAATTACCTAATCCCATTGAAGTTGAAAATCCATAGCACTCAAGCTTGCTAGTTCAAGTGGCCTCGTTAAAGTACTAAACTAGTAGTAGTCTTGAGTCTTACTTAATACTTGAGTAAGACTCAAGACTCAAGTACTGAGTGGCCTCTTCTCCTTTAAAAGCTTAAGAAGATGTCTTGAGGGTGTCTCGAATTTAGTGTTTAACAAGCTTTCTACTATAACGGGTAAAAATTCCGTGTCATTTCCAATAAAGATATTCCTTTCAAAAATGTATTGAATATTTCGCAAACAAGAAAAATATTAGGACTGTGATAAGGACCGTAACTAAAAAAGAGACTTGCATTTTAGTAACAGATTCTTGAGGTTATTATTGTATCGATAAATATGAGTTTGCTAAATGACTATGTTTGTGTGCAGTCCAGCCGATGACCACTGCAACCCAAAGACACCTATGATCAATCCTAGATAAAATTACAATCCTACTAGAAGTCGACCGCAAATGAGTTGTTACCCTTAGGGGCTAAGATGGAGCACCTAAGACAAGTATGTCTCCCTTATCACATTATTTAAACCAAAATACAGCAGCACTAAACACTGCTGTTATCAGTCACAAATAAGTATGGCTGCGCCGCCACCGGAGTCGAACCACAAAAGGTTCCTTTCGAACCACCGATTGAAATATCTCAACTTTAATCAGGTCTCAATAGTCTCGAGCACTACATAAATAAACTGTTCAAGCCACAGAACTACTAAGATATAGAATTACCTAACGACCTGCATGCACGTAGCCAGGGCAAGCAGCTGTAAATGTAACTACGATCATGCTAAATCTAAGACACAATCTGCAATATTTCCTAGAGTCTACAGGTCTGACGCGCAGGTTCCGGCTTCGATCTCCAGCCAGATAAGTACCTGAACGTTGAGTATGTTCATGGCACCCACGACACCAAAAAATCTTTGCGTGGGGTTGTAAGTTTAAAATCCATTAAACCAAGTCCATAACTCTACTACTCGTAAAATGGCAATATGTATGTTAGAAGTTTGAATTAATAAAACAATTTTATTAGTTTATATGGACATCTTTTACGTGCTGATGTTCTTAATTACCGGCCAAAGTTAAACTGGTAAAATAAACACTTATCTTTTCTTCGTCTTTCTGCCATAACTCTGTAACACTTCTAGATAATATTTATTCTATGGTGTCAGTAGAAAACTCCATTCGACGAGATCCCGTAGAATTTTCATTAAGCACCGCCAACTAAACGCCGGCCATTCAAACGTTGTACGTTCTGCATAAATGCTTCACATCAGAGGTTCTCAAACTTATTTCGTGTACCCCCACATTTAAAAATCAGGTAAATTCTAGCCCTTTTCTGTTTTGACGTGTTATCCTTATTCCTTTTAGTGAAAGATTGATGTAATAATCAAGCATGTAATCCACCTGATGGTAAGAGCTCACTGCTATCCGTCGACAGCTTCATATAAAACAAGTTCTATTTCAATTCAATAGCAGATACGTTGATAGACCAGTCTTTTTCACCGATACGCAAAAGCAGATTCACACTATGTGTGGGCGTAGTACCTTCCCGGTTGAACTATACCTGTTCTACTATCTTACACTTTAATTTAATAATAATAATGCCTCTCTTTGAAATTGATGGGCAATAAAATTAATACAAATCTGAAAATATAAATCAACTTACACCCAAACCGCTTCGATGCCTCCAATTTTCAGCGATCCCTTCACCGTCTAGTAGGCAACCACCGCCCACCAAGACATTATAACCCACTTTGGGAACCTCTGCTTTACATTTATCGTCTTATCTACGAACTTTCCCGTACTGTAATATGGAGCTTAAGTTGTTCTAACAGGGAACAGAATTGAAGGTTGAAACAGTTGCATTATGGGGTCGGAATGAAGTCCATAGTACTTTCATGCAAAGGATTGTATGCAAAAGGCATAACCTTTGTTAATGTACATTGCTGCTTGTTTCTCATATTGTTTTATAAGTGCTCTGTTTGTTCTCTTTTTTATCCTTTGTACGCCTATTATTTTTATCCTTCTAATCAGTCCATGCTGATTTAAAAACATCAATTTATTCAGAAATGTTAGCAACTTATTTAATACAAGAACTCGAAATTAGAACTTATTTTCTATCTTAATATTTATTTTTATGAAGTTTGCATGTATATTGTTAATGTTTAGGAATGTATACGTTAACAAAGTTAACTCAACATTATAGAATTACATTGAGTAGAAAAGTGCTGCATATTTTTTCTCACTCATCTGGCAAAAATATATGTACTTTATGGACATGTTTATTCATTGGATGAATTATTTGACGAATACTAACTAAAATATTGTTACTTAAGCTGTATAAAGAAGAAATTATAAATTTGTCTTGATTTTTTTTAAAGTGAAACTTGTTTAGAATCGTGTTGACACTTATGAAACGAAAATCATCACGTCACGTAAAGAAATAAACACATAAATGTATTTTATATTTACTAAACCTCTCTCCCCCTCCTCCCTTCCTTTGTGTGATGTTTAGTAGCGTATAATTTATGTTTATTATAAACTATTTCATTATTTATTATTATTAAGTTTCATCTCTGACGATGTGTGAATTGCACACTTATGCTTTTTTATATGTTACTTAACATTAATATTTAACTCTTCTATTAAAATAAAATGATTTTCTGATATAAAATATCGCAATGTTTTCCTTTTACGGCAAAACGTACCTTATCAAGATCACTTGCAAAGGCTCTCTTGAAGGCTCTCTCTGCAAAGTTACTCGTGCTATACAGTATCTGCAACTTACCGTTTCATAGTTCTATATAGATAGTGCAATATTTTTTTTTTGGAAAATAATAAAGTACATTTTACGTTTATAATATTTCTAAAGTATATGGCAGTGATAGCCTAATGGTTGAAACTCGGCCTTTCAATCGAGGATCCGGAGTTCGAATACCAGGCACCACTGATTTTTCTAAAATGATATGCGTATTATTTAGAATTTAATTATCACTGCTTTACGGTGAAGGAAAACATCGTGAGGAAACCTGCACATCTGAGAGTTCTCATAAAAAAAAGAGTCCTCAAAGGTGTGTGAAGTCTACCAATTCGCACTTGGCCAGCGCGGTGGACTATGGCCTTAAAACTCTCTCACTCTGAGAGGAGACCCGTGCCCAGCTGTGGGACAATAATGGGTTGATGTAAAAATAATGTACAGCGTGTAAGTGAAACGCAAGAACTGCTTTACGCTAGAAATAAGTGTGGCGGTGGTACCTTCTCGGTCGAACTACAGTGGGTCTACCACCTGGAAGTTTATTCTGGCGTGAGGTAATTCCATACGGTTTTAATGGAGTTATTGCTAAGCGTCTGAAGTCTTTTGCCGAATTCGCAATTGACCTTCATGACCAACTTAATGAGTGATGAGTTTACTAATCCATATGTAGTTAAATAAATTATTATAAAAAAATATTCAACTACCAAAAACAATTCACTGAATAGGGAAATACAAGTACTTGTCGCGAAGTACAAGTCAGATGTGGCCCGCCTTAAGTACGACCACAAAATCTTTATCTGCTACAATTTGCAGCGAAATTCGTTACTTAAAAATTCACACACATGCATTTGTTTTAATCGCTCAACGCTGACGCGTGCAGCGTACACACTTAAAATCGTAAATAAAGCTTACTTTTCATGGCCCTTAACATTCTTAATTTACGCCCGAAATTTCAAAAAGGTCTATGCCAAATGTGCTCTACATGGTCAGTACAAAAAATAAAAACTTTCATAATATTAAAGATTTATTTTTACAGGGGTTGAATGTTAAGGCAACATATTCACTACATTATATTTACATACATAATAAGAGCTACTTTTTGAAACTACGGCTTAAATATTATAATTTGAAATTTATTAACACTTTATTTTTCATCATAAATGATAGAAATATCAAAATTATTATATTTTATATGAATTTGATTCGATGAAAAAAATAGAAGGAAAGTCTGATTTCCACGTCAGAAATACTTCTCGCCCAGATATTTCCGATTGGAATATTCTTTGAAGTTACAATTCAACTTTTCTAATTTGGCAACCGGTAAAACGTCACAAATTTAATTATGATCCGACAGAGGGTTGACGCTGAAGGCGACTCACTGTGACTTACTTTGACGAAGAAATTTGTGAGTTCAGTTAACCGTCCATTAAATTTTTAATTAGAATGCCTTGTCGTAGCCTGTCTGTATCTCTGAAACGAGTTAAAAGTTGCTAATCATTTTAAATAGTCTATTTTGTTGTAAAATGATTATTTTGGTACAACGATACGATTTAAATAAAATATAAAATATTTGAGCCTTACTGTGTTTAAGTGTGGTTAATGTTTTTGTTGGTATGTATGTATATCCACTCCTTTGACAAGCTGTTCAGCCCAAACGGTTAGATTAATCTCATCGTAGTTCGTCGTAAAATCGGAATAGAAAAAAAATGACTAACGACAATTACTGGAAAGAGTTACATCTCTCTCTTTAGAACTAAACTACGTCACTATAATTTAATAAAATATATGTTAAAGCAGTGTAGTTCGACCGGGGAGGTACTACCGCCACACGTATTTCTAACGTGAAGCAGTTCTTGCATTTCATTAGAAGGGTGTGGTTGCCGGCTCACTTATATATAAGGCGATCATCTCAGTCCTCGGGGGTAGCAACGCTTCTTTGATCGACTTCAGATAGAACCTCCTCATCTATGTGAAATTGTTAACAGATGTCCATGGACGGCAATAATCACTTACCATCAGGTGAACTGCAGGCTCATTTGCTACTCGAATCTGATAAAAGAACCTAAATATATTTATTGAGTTATTTGCATTTGTCAATACTAGGACACTGTTTACAGATCTAGCGAAATAATGACTAAACTACGAAATTCCTGGGCGACAAAAAATAAAAAATCAACACGCGTCCCCGCTTCACACAGCTCCATTCTCTTCTCACTTTTCCCTTCTATTTCATTCGAGTAATGCGAAAAATATGTCGAGACGGTCAAAAGAGGTCCGATCCGGCATCCATCATAAATCAAAGCCGGAGAATGTTCCCGGAACGGTCGCGGAACTCGCTGGAAATTTTCAAATCTTTCAGCAATATTAGTTCGGAAAACGGTTCGGCACCCGCTTTCCGAATATATCGAACTATAATGAAAAATGTTCTTCGCTTACCTTTCAGAGTATACGTGAATTTTGAAGTTCTGATATTGTTTTTTACTTGATGTTATTTGTCTGAAAATTGAAATAAAACTTAAAGTATTACTACAGCAGTTCTCGGGTGTATTATTATCAGATTTTTTGTTGTAATTTGTGTTGTTATATTTCACGGAATATGTGTCACTTACTTTAAACATAATGTGAAATTACACATGTTTGGGCATTATGTATCGTGTATATAAATATTACAATTACACGTATAATTATAGAGCTTGTGACATGTTATTACTAATTTTACCTGGTTTTAAAATACATACGAAAGCTGTTTTATTACTGATTTGTTTAATATATATCAGTTAAACCTATTTAAAACATTGGGTGAATGTTAATAATTATGATGATTAGTGTAAAAAAATATAAATTATATAATATATAATTTATATTTTTTATAATATATAATTTATGTTACACTATTCTATTCTCATCTACAAAGTTTAGTGCCTACACAAAAGATTT
>DWNE01009620.1:0-10806 GCA_018249875.1 Cecropterus toxeus
CCATGGCACCCACGACACTGTAGAAAATCCTACTGTGGGGCTATGAGTGTAGAAAGCGTTTTTAAATGTATGGGTTTCATAGGATACTATTGTTATATCCCAGAAGATTCGAGGATTTTTCCGGGATAAAATGTACCACATCTCGTTCTCTGACTAAGATACAACTATGCAAAAATATGTCGAAACACTGTTCTGTGAGAAAATATCCCACAATTAGGTGTGCCGAGTTTAGCCGCCAAATATCAATCCAACCAGACATCAATCTGCATTCACGAAGATTCGCCTGTTTAATATTAGTAAGATGAATCTCCTTCTCAGTCCTTCTTATCAAATCAAAATCAGTCTCCTTATTCAAATTAAGTTCAGTAGTTGTTTCATGCAGTTTCAAACATAGACAAACAAACAAAGAGTCATTTTTTTTTTAGAAATGTCTACTATCGCGTATTCTCAATCTTCCAAACATATTTTTTATAAATAAATACGATGTAAAGACGACATTTTTCATTTGTATAAGTACTTATACATTAACTGCTACAAAGAAGTACACTCCTTACATACTTGTACATACATAAACACACATCTTCCCACAAAAACCAAGTTACAAGTACAACGTTAAAGTAATATGTGGCCATCATAAAAAGAAATGGTGTTCGTGCGAGGGCAGCTCGGAATTTCATCGCATTGTATACAGCAATACTGTAGCGGCGATATGGGCGACGTGATGGCACGTTGGCTCATATACACCGTATACAAGCGCGGACTGACTTGCGGGGTGCGCTGTACAAGGGATGAGATGGAGCGGGTAGTAGATATATTAAAGGTATATGATTATAACTCGAATTTCAGCTATAAAAATTAGGTATAAAATTTTAGGTTACGGGAACTCACGATATGCAGTTTTGAATTTCTTTTTGCCTATAGGTATTTTGACCCAGTCACATGGATCGTGGTCACGATTAAAGTCGTCGCAAATTTCGTTGTGACCAAGATCCATGTAACTGGAACGAAATATTGACGAAAAGAAATTAAAACAACATATGTAACATGTTGAAAATATTGGAGGTACCTATGCATGGAACAAATATAGGAGAGGCGAAAGAACCGAACTGAAGAGATGTTAAAAATGCAAAAGAATAACTTTTTTATTTGTAAGACTGTTGTTAAGTTAAATTTAAAACTAGTTTTTTTTTTTATAAAACGGATATGAACAGATGAAGTAAACTCCATTTAGCTGATTGTCAATTGTCACCTGAGCATATGACAAACCAACTCTATATATATATAGAGTTGGTTTGTCATATTTTTTATAAGATTGAAATTTTATTTGATGCCAGCCTAATGCTTTCCGTAGTAGTAGTGCAGGTGATACCGACAGTTCATGTGTCATAAACATGAACCGTCGTATCGTACCGAGTTGAGGTCTAACAAATTGTTTGCTAGATTTTAAGTTTTACGGGGTAAGTATTATTTCGAATTAAATAATACATCGCTCCCACTCATAACTTGTACCGTTAACCGAAGAGTAATAAGCGCGGGCGATGTCAACGTGCGGAATGTAGCGGCAGTTATAGCGCTATTAAACGAATATTGTCACATCTCTACCGATACTTACTGTATGGAAAATGTGAAATCGAAACACATTTCTACTAGTATTTTGCTCTATGGAAATTAGAAAATTTATAAAAGCGAAAATAATAGTCACTTGGAATAATCATATTAATCTAAACTACCATCGTGAAATTTAGACAATGTTTTTTTTTATTATTTTGACCCACTAAGGAGGATTTTTGATAAGTCACCCCTAAGGAGTTTTCACCACTACATAGGGGCCGAAAGTTTGAAAGTTCATTTTAGTACCGTACGTCATGGCAAGCAAAAGCTAATGTATGGATATGTTCAGAATATGTAATGCTGTAGCGGTAGGATGGTGTTGAGCATGCAAAAGGTAAAAGTTGTGTTTATGAACTTTAGCATTTAGATGCTTTATAACGATTTCAAAATCAAAAAGAAGGATATGTCATTTATTCGGTTCAACATAAAAAAGAATATAATACCACATAATTATTAAGAGGTTTTTTATAACATGCAAGTAGCCAAAACTTTGTTGCTTCTCAAAATCATTCAGATTTCCATCGATTTTGGGAATCATTTTTGGATTTCAAGGAATCTTATTTTTTTTTTGATAATTGGATGGCTTTCGTCGTTCTGTTTTTGAAAATTCACCCAAATGAACAGGTGACAGATTTAAGTACTTAGCATATTAGTACTTACGTTTATATTTGTGGGGGATGGGGGGCTGAGTCCTTTACCCTTTTGCTCTGGATCCTCTAGTGTTTGTTTTGAAACTTAAGTATACTTAGAATAATACGGATAAGTGAGTTCGAGATCGCAATAGATCGGAAAATCAAACATCTTGAAGAAAACACATCACGTATACAAATAATATGAAATATAAGTGTCAGTTCGTAATAACGACGTGCTTTTATACTAATTCTAATAAGTAACGTATATTAAGTAGAAAAACGTAAAACACACAATCTAAATGACTTTCTGTAAGAGTTATTAATAGAAAATACTGAACCGATTTGATAGACTTTCCCGTAATGAACAGGATTTATATAAAGACGACATTTAAGTATATTTTTTGAGTCTTCTTAAGGTTACAGATGCGTTTTACCTTTCGATGGCAATTAAGTTAGACTTTTTAGTAAAGGAACATGCAGTTCACCTGATGGTAAGTGCTCGTTGCAACTCATGGACATTTGTAAGCAATTACGAATAGAACGTGGGCACTGTGTGATATACCTAAACATAAACGTTTTCTATACTCATAGTCCCACAGTTGGATTTTCCCCTCTGTCGTGGGTGTCATGGACACACAAAGACGAATACACAAAAACCCAGACCCAGACTACGAGTGTAGAATGAGTGAAATGAGTGAAAAAAATACCCCACGTGCCCGCAGATGCAGTCTGTACCACGCTTGTTATTACAAAAAGTACATATTCGCCTGAATTACATAAAGAGCTCAGCACACTGACTTCTTAAATTAAAGTTCAGACGACAAAAAGCGCAACGTATAGAGGAACGTTTCAGACCCGAAATCTTTGAGTGAACAGGACCAACATGTTATTCAGTACTTGCTAGGGATGTGCCACAGCTTAAAATATCCGCAGATAGGAATGCAGTTACATCGTTAGTGCCCTGATCCGCAAGCGGATATAGACAGGGTTACGTTTCTACACTATTTTTGAAGTACAATATTATAACTTCATTTCATTAATAATCCTAACTTAAAAAATAAGTTTAGGTAAATAGGTATTGTTATGATCGTAGTTAAATTTATTTCCTTATATCCAGCATTGAGCGTTTTAAGGTTTAATGCTGAAAATAAGGCTTTCCTAATGGAAGTTTAAGTTTAAGTCTACCTTATAGCACAATAAAATAGAATTTATATATTTAAAATTTTGCAACATAAATTGTCAAATATGTAATTTAAAGAAACGAAGAAATTAGAAAGTAAAGAATAACACCGATACACTCATGTTTTCAAATTTATGTAATGGTAAACAATTTAAAAATTCTTTAATGTAAAAGATCCGTTTTTCATAACTGTTTATTTTATTATTCATTTCCATTGTTAAACCCACACAGGACGACATAGAGGCAATATTCAGATGGTGGGAGTTTAGACCGGCCTCCCACCACGACCGGTTTCCCTCGTAGCGTATAACTCCCCATGCTACGAGGGAAACCGTTAAACGTTAAACTCCCCGTTAAAATAAAACGGATACGGTATCCGTCCCGTCACTAGCACTAACGTACAACCTTGTGAAATAAAGTCGTAAATGCATTAGCAAGTCGCCTTTTGATGTTGCAGAATGAATTGGTGGTAGCAAGGCGAATTATAAACATTTGTGTGAATGAAACGGCGCTGAGACGCAATTAACTAAGGCGGAGAATTTTCACGACTTGGAAACTGTAAAAAAGCGTAGACGTTGCTCATGTGTTTTGGCCACCTGTCGGACTGTGTGAGGGCAGGCGAGTTTACTGTTTAAATAAAAAAGAACTTGATTAAAAGATAAATTCTTTTCAATAGAAAATCGGTTTAAAAGTTAACACGCAAGTGATAAAATCGATAATAGTACCAACGTTTGTTGTAATTTGTTGTTTGCGGCGCTTTACAACAACTGGCACCAGAAAATTTCGAGCTCGATCATCGACTATGAAAATATTTAAATGAATAAAAACATATTTGTTCCATAGGTATATATTAAGTTGTAAGCGTGTTTTTAAAAAAAATCGAGTAGTCATAAGATCTTAAAATTAAGTGATGATAAAAATTAACTATACTGTCCACGGTGCGAACTCAAGCACCTTAGATCGCTTTAATCACTCTCAATGTCTTCAACTGTTTTCGCAAGTTTTTAAAATAGAATTTTATATTAAATTATAGGTCAAAAAGTGGTTTAACATAAACAATAACAGTTTAAGACTATTTTAGTAATATCAATCCATACATTATATCTTTAAGGTCCACTGCTAGACATAAACCTTCCCTAATGGAGCTTTTGGGGGTAGAAACCGTGCCTGGCATGTGAGTTGGTGACTGCAGTGTTGATGTTACACAGGAAGCCTACTACTAGCATTTGCAGGATTTTATCCCTTAGCCCATACGATATTACTTCAGTAAGATTATACAGATTATCGCTTCTCGCTCATCGCCGACGGTATGACGGTACAAGTACATACCGTGTAATAAACAAGTAGTTTGTGTTAATTGTATAATTATTTACGTTTTAATTTTAATTAGTAACCCCTCAGCTCATAGACTATAACAATGACCTAACCCTTTCACCTCCGTGTTAACCCTTTTGAGGGTGAAAATTTAAATACGTAATTCATTTTTTAGGGATTTGTTTGCCCTATTTTTTAATTTAAATGTACTTTTTGTTTCTTCAGTTAAATGGGTTCAAACGTAGAACCTTTGTAAGGTGTCTCGGTTAGGGTTCTGTCCTTTGAATTGCGGTAACTAAGTCTAAGAATACGTATGAGTTTCTCTCAGTAAGTATTATAATGTAAGTCTAAAATAAGTCTCATTAAGTTAGACACTTGCTGTATTTTGGTAATTATTCTTGGATGTTTGTACATCTGCCTGGATGAGGCATCTTCATTACTTGTGGTAGGTATCTAAAGTAGAGGTAATAGGTATTAAGGCTTCTGCAAGTCTACATAGCAGTTCTAAGTTCAAATATTAAGCACCTGATTTACAACTTGCTTAAGAGATATAATATACAGATATTCATGTCCAGAAATGTCCACGGGCGGCAGTAATCACTTACCATCAGGTGGCTGCTTGCTCGTTTGCTACTTCATATTTAAAAAAAAATGTACCATTTGATCATAAAGAACATAACAAACTATCTTTGAAATTCTGAGTGCAGTTCTTGGTTGTTCCAAATATTAAATAGATAAATAGATGGCCATTGATATGAAAATATTATGAGCATGTCTTATGCGAGTTCTCTGACCGGGGAAGAGGGCAGAACTGCTACATTAATAGCAAACGGCTTTCAGAACTGAAGGCTACTGTGAGCTGCCGCGACACCCTTAGCGACTGCGTGAGATGAAACAGCGCATGCAATGGAGACGATGTAAATTAGTTACGATTAAAATAATTTAAAGATGTGGAAAAGTTAAGAAAAAATGCGGCATAACAGTTTTTTTTTTGTAATATTGAAGTAGCGAACGAGCTTGCAGTCTATCTGATGGTAAGAAGCCACTGTCGCCCATGGACATCTGTGATCAAGTCTAGATCAAGATCAAGAAGAGTCTTACCTAAGGTTGGCCATACTAAAGCTTTTTTGTTTGGCATTTCTAAATACAAAGTTGCAATGCCTCGGATAAGTATGTCTCCTTACGGAAACAACAATAGGAATCGAGCAACAGAACCAAAAACATCAAGTTTTTGGTTCTTGTATCTGGATTTCTAGACCTTAATACTATTAAAGGAGGGACGGTAACAGACGGTAAATTCTTTCAGATATACATAATATGTTTATAATATGTGATGACCTCATACTTTATCACTGTAAAGTATCCATAAGATAGTTAAATATAAAAATTATAAATTTTACTATGAACACATCTCTATAGCTTCCTCGTCTAATAACGCCTAATGTTACCCACAATAACGAGGCTTAGTTCGTGGCTTGCCAGCGAGAAATAATAGTCGCAACTGAAACCGCATTAAATTCTTTACACGTTACCCGTTTTCTTAAAGCCGGCTCATTTTGCGGCCCACCGCGCGCGCAATGAACGCGTTCAGAACAAAACTTGCTTTAAACCTTATTAACATGGTGAAGGGCATTCGAGGCAAGCGAGTGGCAACACTTTACACCGCTGCACTGTAATTGCCGGAAAATGGTGTTTTTTTCACATTTTTTTGCACAAAGGCCAATTAATTGAGGGTAGTTTCTTATATTGAGTCTGGGTTGCTTTGAAAAGGTTTTTTCTTGTTTTGAATAATTTGTTGTTTGTTTGCTCAGGGTTGATACATAGAAATATACGCGTTAATACAAAAAAAAATGCTCAATTGTTTGTTTATATTTATACCTAAAAATCATTACATGTTGAGGCATGTTCAAACTACCAGTAAAGT
The DNA here is from genome assembly GCA_018249875.1 of Cecropterus toxeus. NCBI lineage: Eukaryota > Metazoa > Arthropoda > Insecta > Lepidoptera > Hesperiidae > Cecropterus > Cecropterus toxeus. Next base: position 6,662 of record DWNE01009620.1, read on the forward strand.
GCGTATTGAAGAAAAGTCGTAGACCGAGGCTCCATTATTATTTTTTTTTTATTTATTTATATTTTGTGACTACTACTCCAAATCTACTATTAAACTTCTTAATACGCGTATTTTCAATAATCTTAGAGGTCGTTGTTTTGTTTTAGAGTATTTCTTTTTTGTATAACCTACGGATTTATTTGTGCTAGTCAGTTTTTCAGAAGCCTCCCACGGTCCGCAAATCTACGGATTTATGCACGGACGGCGAACGATCACGTCCACCTTGTGAAGGTTCACAAGCTGGTAGAACCAGTGTAGTTCGATCGGGGAAGTACCACCGTCACACCTATTTCTAACATGAAGGAGTTCTTGAGTTTCGCTGGGTGTGGTTGCCTTCTCACTTATATATGAGGCGATCATCCAGACCTCGAGAGTAGCAACGCATCTGTGATCGAATTCAAATAGAACCCCTGATCTATTTGACGTTGCTCACAGATGTGCATGGTCGGCAGTAACTACTTACCATCAGGTAGACTACATGCTCGTTTGCTACTTTAATCTGATTAAAAAGACGTTTTCCTCAGTTGGTCCAAAGATTCTAAATCTTTGTTTTTTCCAAAATGCAAATGATACAAAATGGAAAATTTTTCAACGCGTCTTTAAAGTTACATACTCTGCTACGAACTTGTCCGCATATACTGCTCTTCTCATGGTGAGACGGTATGATGGTCTGCGACCGTCCGTAACACCATGGACAGTGGGAAGTCAGCTTTAGAGCTTTATTGCATATACTTTTTATATTTATGTACTAAATGTGCGGCTACGCTCGCGTTGACAAGAAGATAAACAAACTTTAAATTAATAACTTGATAAGAGTTAATGGATTTTAGTGTAATAAAAAATAATATTTACTACAATAAAATAGGGATTATAAATATACGCCAGTCCATTAAATCAAATTAATTGATTCGGTTTGATGCTATTTTGAATACACAATTACACAGACAAATAAAAGTTTTAAAAAATACAGAAATGTATGTTATCACTAATTTTAACAGTCCTCAATACTATCTTATTTGTGAATATATGTGACACTTTTATTATCTGTATGTATTTATAAGTTATACACCTACAATTCTTCAGGTAGATTAAGTTAAATAAGGTTTTTATGCCAATTATTTAGTGTTAGAGTTTCATTAAGCACTTATATATCTGGGTAATAAAATATTTGTGACCTTACCGGGTGAGTCATCGGGTAGGTCGGGGTAGTGCGGCGCGGCGGACGGCTGCCCGCCGTACAGCAGGTTCAATTCCCGCGCCTCGTTCTCTTCTTGTGCTTGTTGGCGACGCAATGCTACCTACAAATATACACTTTATTATTTATAATTACTACATATAATTAATGTGGTAGTTGTTTTTATAGCAGCTTGTGTTAATAAAACAATGTCGGGTGCGAACGGCAATTGGATGGACGACTGCGAGTGGGTTCTACAACGTAAAGAAAACGTATATAGTATACAAGAAAATGTATATACAAATAGTATCTAGGCATGCGAATTAGCGCCCTATAGCGGTCTGTTCTGTGTATCAGTCCGTACGTACGTACGTGTCTGCGTGCGTGCAAGCAAATGCAATATATGTGTGTGTGTGTGCGTACATGCAAACACATCCATGTGTGTGTGTATCTGCAAGCGTGCAAGCATACGTATATGCAACGTACGTTTGACGCACGCGTGCGTATGTGCGTCTATTTGAGTGCAGCGTGCGTGGTTGTGTGTGTGCATACGTTCAAGCATACGTGTGTATTGTGCTTGCGAACACGATTGTGTGTGCGTTCGTGCATACATATATGTGTGTATGTGTGCGTGTGTATATGCTTATACAAGCATGATCGTGTGTACCTGTGCAGCCATGACGCGCTGCCTCTCAGCGATGAGCGTGCACTTGGCGCACACGCAGTCCCTCCACCGACAGTACCGCTTGTGCCCCTTCAGCGCCGACACCACGCCGTGGTTGCGGCACCTCGCGCATTTTGGTGTTCGCTACACAAAAAAATGATAATCAAATACCAAATATAGCGCACACTCCACGTCGTGGTTGCGCCATCTCACGCATTTTGGGGTTCGCTGCACAGAAAAAAAATCCTATGATATTAAACTAAATAGTCTAGTGGATTGAAATTCGTTCTCTCGCATTGTTCAGTCACGAGCATAAAAATATACCTATGTTCACATCAGCAAAAATATCCGTCCCAAGAACAAGTTCAATAATATCTGCCTGCACGAATGTAGCAAAAATATCTGACATTAACAGGCAGCATCATCAAGTGACATCAAAATAATGTGATGAAAATGTACCTACATCAAATAATTTTGACTACCTGACGAAGCAAAAATGTGTGGCGACATTAATTCTAGAATAATTTCCAGTTAATGTCAGATATTTTTGCTGCATTCATGCCGACAGATATTATTGAACTCGTCCTTGGGACGGGTATTTTTGCTGATGTGTCCGTAGTGATATACTTCTGCTCGTGGCTGTAGATTCGGGTCTCCTATTACCTTTGATTTTAGAAAGCTACATGGTTAAGAGCACTGTCATAAAATTTTGTCAAAAATGCGTCCACCAATACCAATATCAGTTGTAGACCAGCGCGGCGGACTATTGCCAAAACCCCACTCGCTCTATATGGAGATTTGAGCCCAGCAACAAGAAAATAAGGGATTCAAGATGATATCATAAATGTAGAAGAAAAAAGCTTACATTCAGTGTATATTTTGTCGTCTTAAAGTTTTCTTTGCCGATTCTTCATGAACTAACCAATACAAATAAAGACTATTGTGAATGTACTTCCATTATTTTTTTATTATATTCAATTACTATTATTACATTACTAATATGCATAGTTGTTTGCTATTACAATATTATAGAACAAGCATGTCGCTTCAATGATATAAGAAGTATAGATATATTAAAATAATTATATTTTTGCATATCATGTTTTCTCCATAAAATACTGTATGATTTATATGTGTACTTTATATTTATAGCTTGTTTTGAAATATACTATATTTCATTGACAATCGTTGGTAACCATATTTTCACCCGCTACTACATAAGAAATAAGGGTTCCGATTTTTGCCATTTTTCTACGGAACTCTAAACAAACATAGCGTGATGTTATATAGCCCATAGCCTTCCTCAATAAACGGACTATTCAACACTAAAACAATTTTTCAATTCGATCCAGTAGTTCCTGAGATTAGCGCGTAAAACCAAACAAACTCTACTGCTTTATAATATTAATGTAGATAAAATTGCAAAAAACAAATAATCACTATTGTGGCAAAATTAATATACACACTAAAAAGCATTAACTTTTACATAATCAAAGAAATATATATTAAGTGTACATAAAATAAAACTGTTTTAAAAATATCAAATCTTTATAATAATTATAACAAACCTTTTGAATATCAACGAGGCGATTATAACCCAATGAATCTATAGTGATACTGCTAAGCGCCGTTGAGAGCGTAGTTATAAGTTATTAGTTATAGCCGGTTAGTTATTGTATGAGTTATAAAGGAACGATTTTGTGCTTCGGAGAGCACGGTGAACAGACCACAGCTTTTAATGAAATAGTTCTTGTTCAAACCTCTTTATAATATATAATATTGCTTTTATGTTAATAAGTTATATAAATACATAAACTTCTGTTTGTAGGTCTGAATTAAAAACCAGCCAAGTGCGAGTCTAACTCGCGCACTGAGGGCTTCGACCCTATAAAAATAAATGTGCCTATAAAAACAGCAAAAAAGGCATTTTTTGTATAGGAACACCCTTCATTATTTATTTTATTACGTTTTCAGTGGCAACAGAAATACATAATGTGTGGAAATTTCAATTGTCTAGCTAGCACGGTTCATGAGATACAACCTTGTACCAGACAGACGGACAGACGGCTAGACGGCCAGACGGACAGACCAACAGCGAAACACACGCTTTCCAAAAAAACACGCTTTCTAAACTCATAGCCTCACACTAACATTTTCTCATGTGTCGTGGGTGCCATGGACACACACAGACGAATACACAAACACCCAGACCCAGAACAGAAATTTAAACTCATCATTCACATTTCTGTCTGGCCGGGAATCGAACCC
>DWNE01009621.1:0-10806 GCA_018249875.1 Cecropterus toxeus
AGTATAGCAAACTCTTGCCATTTTTTCGATCTGCGTTTGTATGCAACGCTTAATCTAGTAGATATTTGATCGAAGGTGGCGGTGTTACTTCCCCGGTCGAACACCTTGAACACACACATTGGACTACCACCTGGAAGACTTTATGATTCCACTCTGCAGGCACAGCCACTTATTTCTATCTAAAAACAGAAGTATTTAGCGCACTTGTGTTTTGGACTAAAGGGTGTGGTAAGGGAGACATACTTATGTAAGGCGTTCTTACTTAGTCTTAGGAGCAGCAACGCATCTTTATCCAAACTCAGGTAAGGCTCTGTACTTATCTGGGATTGATTACAGATGTCCATGGGTGGTCGTCGCCACTTACGATGAGATGGACTGCATACTCGTTTGCTACTTCAATAGTATGTTTTCTGCTTCTGTCTATGTACCACTTCAAAAATGTCTTGAAGTTGGTAGAATCAGTATGCCTCAACCGGATAGGTACCAGTGTCACATCTATTTGTAACATAAAGCAATAGTGAAGATGTATTTCAATCACCAGAAAAAGAACTGCAGCATTTCTTAAGTTTCCTTTTATTCTGTTTTTAATCTTATAATTCTGAAACTGATCTTAAATTTCGGAATTTTATCTGCAGTTGCCGTCATACAAAGATTTAAAAGTGGTGTAATGCATTCCATATACTTGAAACCGATTTATTTCAGCGTTTTAGGTTGATTAGATAAATATTAATCTGTTTTATATTAATCGTTTTTTTTTTTAAACATTTGTACTTAGTTTTAAGTATTACATGCCATTCAACCCTTGGTGTCCGTTTTGGACTTGCATTTAAAAATTTTTTTTTCAAAGTAAGTTCAAAATGGCTACAAAATCCTTATGACGTATTCAATAAAAGTGGAACATTTAAAAACTTAGTACAAAATATCTCCCAATTTATATATTATGATGTAATACATAAATTGGGACTCGTGTTTGACCATTTTTTAGGGTTCCGTACCCAAAATGTAAAAACGGAACCCTATTACTAAGACTTCGCTGGCCGTCCGTCCGTCTATCTGTCACCAGGCTGTATCAGATCTCACCGTGATAGCTAGACAGTTGTAATTTTCACATATGATCTAAATTTGTAGCCGCTATAATAACAAATAAAAACGTAATAATATAAAAATGTAAGTGCTCTCATACAATAACCTTTTTTGCCGTTTTTATACGTACAGAACCCTTCGCGCGCCAGTCAGACTCGAGTCCACAAATTCATTCATTCCACAGACATACGGTGTCACGTATTCAATATAAACTCAACGTTTTAAACTAAGTACAAAATATCCCCTAATGTTTACATCGCGAAACACGGAAACAGTTACCGTACAATTTGTGATCACCACTCTCACGCAATACTCGTCCTTGGTCATCGGAAGAGCGTCATTTGACGCGTGGATGGAAGGCCGAGCTAGTTCAAGTGAATTGACTTGTATGATTAGCTTGATTTGCATGCCGGTCTGCGTTATACGCAAGTACTGAAAGTTCTTGAAAAGGTATGGTTTTTGGAAGGAAACGAAAAGGACAGAATTCAAAATTTCATACAATTATAATTAATATTTCATTGTGAATTATTTTGTTTGGACTAATGTAAGATCAGGTACTAAAGCTAGCTTTGATTGCCCGCCTTAAAACAAGATGGTAAAAGATATAAACTACACAAAGAAAATGACTTCAAATACCCGCTGAATTTCTTGAGGGATCTTCTTAGTTGAGGTCGTGTTCTGATCCGGTCGTAGTTAGACAATAATGACATGACAGTATGTAATATAAATGCCCTGTAAACAAGATAAAAACATTTAATTCCATTTCTAAACAAAGTGTCAACACTTGGATATCACACTCCTAATTTTGGACCTTTCAAAAATAAAGTGATACTTCAGATCCCCATAGCCAAAATACTTTTAAAATCCTATCTCTAGTTCTTTCTATTGATACAAAATATAAATTAAAAAAACTTTGCTGCTGTTCGGTTGCCGGTTCAAAAATAATAAAAGTGACGATGTAGTAATGGAAAAGGAAATTACTCAAATCCCAAAATTACCCAAAATGCAAGCTCATTTTTGTTATTTCCATAAAAGCAAAATTCGCATTAGGCTGTTTAATGTCCTCGGTATATTGATAAATTAATTAAGGAACAACATTCTTATGCCGAACGTTCTTTGAAAAATCGCTTAATTGTCACCCAGCGGAAATACGGTACTATTTAGATCGAACAAATGTTTTTCTCACGTTACAAGTCATAATTGTCTATTTTAATATTCGTATTATAAACCTGTATTTTGTTTATTTACACTTAAACAATGTATATATAAAGAAAAACAAACTTACCAACGATCATTTTTTTAAACAAATTATAATACATCTTAACATTAATATTAACCAGATTTAAATACACTTTTTATCATGCTATAAGGTCATTGTCAACTAAATTTCTGTTCTTTAGTGTTTCACTGGTCTTTTAGACACAGAAAAATTTAGGCAATATGGCGCCTTGCTTGTGAAATGTAAATTGGCAGGATTAAGCCCCTTATGAAAATTTTTTTTGAAAAACCTTCTTACACGTGTAGATTTTATTACAATATTTTCCTTCGCAAGTAAATCGAGGATTTAATATTTAATGTTCGTATCGAAAAATCTTTGATGCAACCATAGATGTAAAATGTGGATCCCCAGTGGAAGTCTAAAATTCATACTTCAAGGACTAAATGGCCTTTGTATGAATTTCAGTCTTTCATAAATACTTTCATTAAATGTTCTATATCGAATAGAGAATACAAAAAACCTAATGCGAAATTTGAGTTTTTTGCGAAAGTAACAAAATTATATTTAGGAGTGTCTCTTCAAGCGCGCTGTTATTAAAGACTTTACTTGTATCCCTTTCTAGCACAAAACCATCAACTTAAAATTCATTAGACAAAACTATTTAATTAGGATTAGTTACAAGTATACTCAAGTTTCTGAAATTTCCTTTCGTTTTCACTATGCGATATCTCTTAACATTCATGGCGTCTTGGATAATTAAAACGAGGTCATTAGCGACCAGCACAATAATTCCCATTGATGAATCATTGCATATCTCAATTACGGCAACCCTGATCTATACATGAATCGTCCCGCGTTTCGCTCTACACCACTGCAGGGTTAATTGCCTTAACCTTAGCTCTGGGAACATTGTCAGTGGGTCTAATGACGAAAACTATGATGATGCCAAATTGTCGTCACTGTTGGAATGTTTTGGATTTGTTGAAATTTTAATGTTTTCAGGACTCCTGAAGGAAGGAAGAAAAAGGCATATGAATGTTATTTTTGTGTTCTGGAGTTTATATCGTCATTCTTGGAATGTTTTACATTTGTTGGAATTATAGGGTCTTCTGCTAGACAGGAATCTAAATGTTTTTGGATTTCTGTTCTGGAATACAAATCGTCATTGTTAGAATGTTTTAGATTGTTTGAAATTAAAGGATCTTCAGGAGTTAGAATTGCATCGAATGTTTTTAAATTTCTGTTCTATTATCTGGATTTTTTATTTTGATGTTCCGCTGTTGCACATGTCTCTCGCTTCAATGGGCAAATTCCCATAGAATACACCACTTTTTTGCTCTTGCCTGCACGTTCTATCGTACAACGTCTTTACTTCATATCATCGATAATAATTCATCACTATCCCACTGCTGAACACATGTCAAAATTTTAAAATGCCTGAAGTATACCCCACCATGCTGCTCACAACTGCTCGTTTTATCGTACATCATCTTTACTATTTCCTTCTAGCGCTACTAGCTTTACAGTCATCGCTTGCAGTGGAACAAGTCCTTTATCGTGATTAGTCTAATGACAGGAAGCTGTCCTCGGCTTCCGCGTGCGAAACACAACGGTCACTGTTAACCAATGACCATCATTACCATCGGATTATGGTATCACGATGAGATTTTTCTGTTTCATATTTACCATAATCACTTGGCAAAATAATACAGGTTTTGAAAGTGGTAAAACCATTGGAATATATGACATACTTCTTTCGCCTGAATTATACCCATAGTTGAAGGTGACAGAACTCTTGTGGTTCGACCGGAAGCACCAATGCTACTTTTGAGTTTAGGGTAATAACTGCAGTCATAGGTGCTGCTGTGTTCGGTTTCGAAGAGAATGCCAAGGGAGATAGACTTACTTGACGGGTTCCAACCTAACTTTCAGGAGTAGTATCGTATTTATGGACGACCTCACATAATTGTGTCTAATTTAATCTTCGTTGGATTTTTCATATCCATGGACGGCAATGCTAACTTACTATAATATAATGTACTGCTCATTTGCTGTCTAAATTGTTAGAATAGTGGTTCTATATTAAGTCGATCACAGATGCAATGCTACTCCTGAGGATTAAGATAGTCGCCTCATATATAAGTGAGCCGGCGACCACACCCTTTCACCGAAACGCAAGAGCTGCTCACGCAAGAAATAGGTGTGGCGGTGGTAATTCCCCGGTCGCACTACATTGATTCTACCTGGAAAACTAAATTTAAATTTAAGGTCTGGTTTAATGAAAAGGTACTGTCCAGCCGGGAAGGTATAACCGCCTATCTATTTTTAGCATGATAGGTTTTTGTGTTTGTAATAATGGTAATAATAGCTGCCGGCTACCTTTCATCTGGCTCTGTTCTATATGAAGTTAGGCATAGGCAGTAGTGGCTTATCAGCAGACTGCATTCTCGTTTGCTACTTCAATCTTATCAAAAACTTGTGAAAATTACTCCGCTATCGCGTGCCATTAAGTGCACGTAACACAGCAAATAAGTACGAAATGTAGAGCAATTTTCCGAGCAAATCAAATTATATTATCACCATAATCCAAGATTAGTGGGCACTCAACACCGGCACCCAACCGTCAGGTTCATTTGCCCATTGATAAATTTATTAACGCGAACGATAACGTTATCTTTATTTTTTATCAGTAACTAGCCGAAGTATCCGTGTTTCGCTGTGGGACGTACAAACAAAAACCTGACATTAAATATTTTTATACAAAAAAAATACAGAATGGCATACAGATTTTCGATTTATAAAATAATAATGACACATATAAAAAACTAATTAGTATGTAATTTAGATATATATATATACAAAATAGTGCAAATTATCCAAACCAAAAGTAGCTTATCGGTTGACCAGGTAGATAAGCTACATCCATGCAGAATTTCATGGCAATCGGTCCAGTAGTTCTTGCGTGATTGGGTTATAAAAACAGACACACAAACGCAGATCTAACTTTTTTATATTAGTGTAGATAAACGAAGTAAGGTTATAAAGATTTTAGGAAAAATACACCTTCATGTGTTGTTTACTATTTTTACAACTTAGTGATGTTTTAGTTGTATGTTTTGTAGGTAATCTCTAAATGAATTTAAAATATTCCGTCCGTATGAAAATAGGTTAGAGGTAAGCTTTTTTAAAACCGAAGCAGCAAACGAACGTGCAGTCCACCTGATTATAAGCCACTACCGGCCATGAACATCTGTAAGCAACTTGATATAGAACAGAAGTCTGAAGTCAATCTCAGATGAGTTGCCTATCCCGAGTACTAAGATGGTCCCCTCATATAAATGTAAACAGGCAAAATCGTGGATTACACATTAACATAATTTAAACTTTGTAGCACTATTTTCCGTTTAATTTCCTTAAGTTAAAACACTTAAAACATTAAAATATTTATTTTCAATTATGACAGAGTACTTCTGTTGGCAAGTCATTAAAATATTTAATTATTGTTTCATTGTTGCACTTAGTATTACAATAGCATACTCCAACGTGATAAAATGGAAATCCACGCTTTAGCAACTGTTTTGATGCCCACTGCAGAGCATGTGAACCATGAATCGTATAACAGGTCGCCCTCGACCGCGTGGACTGATGACCTGATGATGATGACCGGATTCTGATGGCTCAGGACCGGTCTAAGTAGTGCAGGAAAGGGCTACGCCCAGAAGTAGTATTACAGACTGACGGATTTATTTTCACATATATTTTTTTATAAGAATGAAGTAACAAACATGTAATCTGCTTGATGGTAGGTGGTCACATCTACCCATGGGTTTCTGTCTGAAGTCAATCACAGATGCGTTGCTACTCCCAAGGACGAACATGGTCGCCTCATATACAAGTGAACAGACAATCACACTCTTCCAACGAAACGCAAGAACTCTTTCACACTATAGGTAATAGCATTAGTAGGTACTAATGATATTACCTATAGTGTGTGTGGGGGGAGGTCCCCCTCTTCGTCGAGTATGGTAGAACAATATTCGACGAATAGCTAATAAATGCCTTTCAGATTCTGATATTCGTAGTACAATTTTTAGAGGTGGTAGAACCAACATAGTTCGACCAGGGAAGTACCACCGCCGCACCTATTTGTAGCGTGAAGCAGTTCTTGCGTTTCGGTGGAAGGGTGTGGTTGCAGGCTCACTTTTATATGAGGCGACCATCTCAGTCCTCGGGAGTATCAACGCATCTGTGGTAGACTTCATGTAGAACTCCTGTTCTATATGAAGTTGCTTACAAATGTCCATAGGCGGCAGTAACCACTTACCCTCAGGTGGTGCTTGCTCGTTTGCTACTTCATATTAATACAAAAAAAAGTCACATATACTTATTTCTGCCGGAAAATAATTTTTGCGTTTTATTTGGGACAGTAGTGACTGTTTACTATTAGTTGGATTAAATATTAGTATGTTGCTTCAATGTTATTGTAAGAAGTCGGTTAAAAGAGTTCGTGTTTACTGCCAACCAAACAGGAATAAGAAGGAGTCAATGTTTTCTTTAATTTTAGGCGTCTGTGTGTATGTTGCCTATTTCTGGATGTTAACTTATACGATTATACGACATAGTTCTGACTTACTCCTATGATTTATTAGTCCTGAGGGATAGCAAAGCGTATATGAGCATCTTTAGGTAGAACTCTAACACTACCGAGGTTATTTACAAATTTCCATAGTCGGCAGTGCATACTCGCCATACTCGCCATCAAGTGGACAGCTTGCTTGGTTGGAGATCCAATTTTGGTTGGAATTCCAAAAGAAACCTTGATTTGGAAAAGGGCGAAGAAAAATTGAATTATCATTGAACTAACATCATCTATCTATGACTAATTTCTATCGGTTCATTATCCAAATAATCGATCGAGATTTAAAGATTGCAGTGATGAGATGCTGCTCAGAAATAGTCATGTCGATGTCTAGAAGCGTAATCGGTCTTACTGTGAAATGTCCCACATTTCCTAATAATAAGGATTTTAATCGCTTAACATCGATTTGATATAAAACTCTTTAATCTTTAATATATATTTAACCATTTTCACAATTTACTTGCTTTATTATTAAGGTATTATAATTATTTGCATTATAATTTTTAGGGTTCCATAGCCAAATGGAACCCTTATAGATTCGTCATGTGTGTCTCTCCGTCCATCTGTCCATCTGTTCGTATGTCACAGCCATTTTATTTGTATTAAATATGTAGTTCAAATTACAAAAAAGGAGAATTTGTAAATTTATCCCACATAACGAAATAAAATCAAACCAAAAATATTTTTTTCTAAATTGAGCATTCAAAGAATTATTTCAGCACGTCAACAAAATCTATCACCACTTTGCAAAGTGTTTTATCATGGAGAAGAAGTTGCGGAAGAAACTCCATAACACTCATCGTTTAAAAAGATGTACAATGACTTTAGCTAATGGACCATATGGAACTGAAGCTTACGAAAACCCGAGCAAGATACTGGAGCTAGGTTTTATTGTTTGTCAAAAACAAAATGGTTTAAAAAAATATTATACAAACAACAGACAAACCCGCTGAGTTACTTGCCGGATCTTCTCAGTTGAGATGGTGCTTCGATCCGGTGGTAGTATAAAAAAAATATAGTGACAATTAGTTTGTGCTAAAATAAAGATATTTTATTTCGTTTCATTTTATTTCACACACATTTATTTGTCAAGTAATCATTCGTTATAATACATTCTTATATAGATTTAATTTAAATATAATACGATTCTAAGACTATACGGAAATAATTTCTACATCTATTTCATATCTTGAATCAACAATAAATAAGATTTATGTTCAACTATAATAACAAGACTTAAGTTTGAAAATCTTATGATGCCGAAGACAGCATTATACACAGACATTGACAGTTCGGTAAGAACCAAACCTTATTCCAAAGGCAAAATAAACCGAGGCACAATCTAAAGTTCTATAAAGTTTTTACAATTTTATGATCGTCAATAAATACCTGTAGTATATAAAAAAAACAGTACGTAGCAATATTCTTTTATATTTTTATTTTAAATACAAAGTTTCCTTTCTAATTGTCCGGCGTGGTGAAACAGTCACAACACCGGTCTCACACGATAGTTTCCGGATTCGATTCCCGACCAGATCTGAATGAAAAATTTGGACGTTAGTCCCCAGTACCAGTCTTAATTTCAGAATTTTCGTATATTCGTCTTTATATTTGTCCATGGAACCCACGACATCGAAGAAAATTCTAGTATAGGACTATGAAGGTTAAAGTTAATATATACAATTGAATCTATCTATTCTGGGCATTTCATAATATACCGTATTTCATATTCAACCTTGGACAGACAGTGCATGCCAGATGTTTGCTCTTAACCGTTGTGCAAGAGCAATAGAATGTATTCGGAATGGTACTGAGAGCAATTACACCGGCTAATGGCAAGGAGTACCATTCTTCGTGGTCCAGAGCTGGATACTGTGTCCATAACCTTTCGGGATGTATACTTTATATACAAAATTCAAGTATCTTTCAAATAACAGATTTTTAACATACTAGGTTATTCTCGCGGCTCTACCCGCTTTTGTCACGTTTACCACGGTAATCAGTGTTCTATGTATTAATCTAGATCATAAAGTACCTATGTGCCAAATATCAGCGAAATCCGCCTTATAGGTTTTGCGTAAATGAATAACAAACACACATACATTCTCATAAAACTTTCGAATTCATAACATAAAAACTTCAATACAAATCTTACTTCTTACTATAGAAGTTGCCAATGAATTGAAAATATAAGAAACAAAAGATTTCAAAACTAAAATACAATTCGTACTATAGAAGTAAAATTACTATTGAAATTTTAGTAAAATATCTATATTTTAAAATTTACTTCAATAAAAAAAACTTTTATTTCTTCGAATGAAATCTAAGGACATTCAAGAAATGTACACAAAACAATTTAATATTCATTTTCCTTTTCAGCTGGTATCATGAGTGTCAGATAATTGAATTGCTTAGTTATATCTAATCAGCGTTTAAAATCAGTATCATTAAGAAATTCTCATTAATATGCGCTGTATTCAGAGCCTATTTCCTTAATATTGCAGAGATAATACGTACAACTATATCGGATTTAATTTCAATATTAATACATACAAAACAGATTATAAATACATTTCATTTAACTTTAAGCTGTTATGAAAACGAGCGAGGCAGTCCTAAACATAAGAGAACTAGTCAATATAACCAATATTTACAAAAGAATTACTTGTAAAAGGCAATTACTGTTATTTATTTCTCGGCGCTCAGCCCAAGTCCATTTCTTTGAGCTTCGTTGAATTATTATTTTAAAAAACTCTGACCTATAATAAAACCATCTCTTGAAGATTCAAGCTATTATTACCACTTTTTCTTTTCAATCTAGTAATGAAGTAGTAATAATTCCTTTTGAATCCTAAATCCGGAATCCTAAAAATTATAGAGCATATTTCGTTTCAATCTCGCTAATACAAAAAATGCGAAAGTTTGTTTGTTACCCTTTCGTGCAGAGACTTGCCGGTCCGATTTCGATAAAATTTGGCGTAGACATAGTTCAGGACCTGGATTAACACACAGAATACTAATAGTCACTACCGTGTTAAAAGTGACTGTAGCGAACAAAACAGCGGGAATAATCTAGTTAATATGAGTCGATACCGCTATAAACAGTCTACAATTCATTAATATCACTATTTAAATATTCAAAAGTCATTGCCGTCTCCAAGGCGTGCTTCCTAGAAGTGAGACCTTCCGATTTACCGATTATTTTCCTCAAGTTTCATTCACAGTTCCGAACACATGAGCTAATTTGAATTCGTATCGGATGTAGATTTCATTTGCGATAGGTTTGTTGTTTTATTGTATTATTTTACCTACTATATTGATATGTGATGTCAATAAATAAAATACCTGTTTGTAATGCCAAATAAATGGCTCTAATTGCATAAACAAGTATATAGAGACAATACTGTTTTTTTTACTAAAACTTATTTCTGGCCTATCGCCGAAATGGCTCCATTCTATTCACTCCAAAGAAGTGATAATTCATTTCTAATACGCACATAGTTTTAGAAAAATCAGAGGTGCGCCTTCGAATCTCGTACCTTCGATTGAGAGGCTAAGTTTCAAATTCAAATTCAAAATATTTATTGCTCATGCTAATTTTCTAAGTCAGGTCTTACAAAATGTTAGTACAATGCGCCCTGTTAGGGTATTGCTACATAATATTTTCATAATTTTAAAACACCATTGTCATTTATATGCAACCATTCAAAACTCGGCCATCACACAGCTTCCAACAGGAGGCAGTTCATGCAGCAATTTGGAATCCATTTGATTCCATTTTTCTGCAGCAATTAGGAATGTAATTACTTTCCATTTTTCAGTAAAAACGTCTGCAATTTAAAGGTCACTGTAATTCGTATTTTTA
>DWNE01009622.1:0-10806 GCA_018249875.1 Cecropterus toxeus
CCCTAGATAGGATATATAGGGCATAGGACATTTTATTAAGCTTTTTACAAATGTGTTCTGAATGTGTTCTCCAACTTCTCCAACTTCATAAGAAAATAATAGAAGAAACTACTTGCGTTAGAAATTTCGAAACACACGTGTGTAAATGTAAATAATTCTAATAAATCTAATCCATTTAAGTATGTACTATTAATAAAATCACTATCATAGATTTTGCTACAGAAATATTTATGACGTTAGTAGGTACTATACAGCAATTGTATTTGTTGAATGTATTAAAACGCTTTAATTAAACATGATCTCACCGCAAGAAAGCAAAAATATTAATAGCAATAATTTGCATTAAAACACTAATAGACGTAATCTTTATTTATTGACTCATTGACCGTTGTTATCTTAAACATTGTGACGATAAAGATAAGAAAAAAGAGTAGAAGTATGATTTTACATTCTTTATTTATTATTTAATAACATATTTATTTTATCAAAAACATACACGTGCAAAAGTTGACTAAAATTCTTTTAGAAATTATATTATCTCGAAAATTACTTTTGTTCATTAACAATTAAATTTTAAGTATTTCTGTATTACCCAACATTAAAGAAGTTCATGTTTAGTACAGGTTTAAATATAGATCACTAATTTAGGTATTTGCAAATTATTAACTTGAAACAAATTTAACCAGTGACACGTTAATTTTACGAAACAGTTTTGTTTTCCTCAAGCCTAGTGCTTAAGTAGGTTACAAGGCGACTAACAAAACGAATAGCTATGTGTAGGTTATAAGCAGAGATGCGCCAAGTACTTGTTTATTGCTTGGTACTCGGTATACTCGGTTTTTTTCCAATACTCGTCCGAGTCGCTCATTCGGCCGAGTACAAAAAAAATGTTTTAATTGACCGAGTAAATAATCGAGTATTTAGTTACATAAAAAAATTAAAGTAAGATTACAGGTGTAGTGATATATAGTGAACATTATAGTAGTCGCATATCTTCTTTTAAACACGAAGCAAATACAAAAAAATAATAATTAATATTTGCAATTAATATATTGTTGGTAAGAACCTGTTTTCATGTCTCGACTAAACTCAATTACTCGGTCGAGTACTCGGTTCAATAAAAGTAAAACCGAATTCTCAGTATACTGTAACTCCGTAGCTCTAGTATTCAGCCCATCTCTAGTTACAGGCATTTTGGAGGAAGACAGTCATTTGGCATTGGAGCGCGGCACGTGCGGTGTGGGCGCTCCGATTGGGACGAACCCTGATATGGGTCAGTGTAACGCAAGATATTTTACGACACCAGTTATGATAACCTTCAATGAATATCACACTGTTGCTTTGTGTAAAAATATAACTGAATATCACATCTTTTTCGGTAAATATCGAGTAAAGAGTAAGGTAATCCAGATGAGCTCAGCCGTATAATGTAAAATTCAGTATTAGAAAATGGTTTTAAGATAAACATGTTTAAGTGTAATTTCAAATCTCTACTTCGCCTCATTGAATGTGCAATAATTAGCGGATACATCATTCTTTTGGTAAAAAACCTCGTAAATACTGCATTTTATTCTCATAAATGACATTAACTGCATTTAACTTTGATCACCTAATCACCTAAAATGTTCACCTTATCAAGCCTGCATGTTTAGTTATGTTTTGACCGACTTCCACAAAAGAAAAAATACTATTTTCATTTATCCAATGTACATTTGTGATGTAATTACGGAAAAAACTCAGTTTCGGAAAAAAACTATTCCTGCATACTTTATTACGAGTGCAGAGGTAGAGTTGGTATGGTTTACTTTATCAAAGGAAAACATAGTTTTTTATTGTTTTGTTACTTTATTTTGTTAAATGATTCAGCGCATGAGTGTAACACTCTTGGGCATACAAACCTTTGTTAACTTCATAAAGATAATTTTCATATGTTAAAACCGTGTAAATTTTATGGTTAGACAACTATTTTCCTCGTTTACGGGTATATGTCGATGAATAAATTTGATCGTTTGCACTTGAACTTGTTCAAGTTTATTAATGATATGGCTATCCGACTCCACTTACCCGTTTTCCTGTAAAGTGAGTTATTCATCCACAGCGGTTACAAATATAAATAATACCTACTGCAGACAAGCACAACCTTTTCGAAAATAGTAGAAATTTATTAGAGGAGGAACATATCTTGCAATGAATAGATAGACAATGATAGATCGAGATAGATAGAGAATATTTTTCTTTTTGGATGAAAGGAACAATCGGTAATAAAACGTCAGATCTGACTGCGCGTGGGTTGGGACGAAGCACACTATAAGTCAATACGCTGAAGTAAGATAATATTTAATCTTCAACGTAATATTATGTTCCACATTTTTATGTAATAGAAGTAAGGAAAAACTAATTTGATATGCCACGTATGTGTCTCCGTAGCAGTGATAGCCTAATGGTCGAAACTCGGCCTTTCAATCGAGGGTCGATCGAACCTCGGTTCGAATCCCAGGCACTTAGTTCTCAAAGGTGTGTGAAGTCTATCAATTCGCACGTAAGCGCGCGATGGGCTATGGCCTAAAACTATCTCATACTGAGAGAAGACCCGTGTGTAGCTGTGGGACAATAATGGGTTGACGATTGTATGCGTCTCCTTTTTTATCCAGAGCGACATTGTCTCTGGTTAATTACGAAGGGTTATACCACCTTACTCCTCGCTTTCCATTTTAATCATGACATTGTCAGCATAATTGTGGTCATTTTAATCATAACGTTGTAGAAGTAGGTAGTAGGGTTAGGGTAAGGACAAAACATAACATATAGACAAAAATATACTTATTTTGACAAAATTTCGATTTTGAACTAATGGATTTATTTGTTAGATTTCGGTGTCGAGAATATAGTATTTTTGCGTTATTTATTCAATAGTATATAGTACGTAGACCCGAAATATATACTATATATTATAGTACTGTTGACTTTGTGGAGAACTGCTCCTTGTAATACACCTACATACATAACATATAATCAACCCAACATTGAGATGTGAAACTGCTTACACATAGCGAGCAAAAAATATTTTCATAGTACATATATATCCATAGTACATATGAGATTACTGAGAATATAAACAATCTAATAGCATTGGGACGTCAGGCACGTTTGGGTGTCAACGCCCAGCTATGAAACACGATATGGGTGACTGTGACTTAACGAGATATTTAATAACTGTTATACTTTCGACTACTTGTGGCCTGCGGTTTCAACCGCTACTACATAGGAAAAAACCATAGTTGCTATCGTCCCTGTAGTTCCGGGATCAGAATAGGGCTACGGTATCCCCTGCCTGTCGTAAGAGGCGACTAAAGGGGGCTTCCGGGGTTGCGAGCGGCAAGAGTGGGAACTTGAATTGATCAGCCAGGTGACCCCGGAAGGACGGCGGTATATGTGATAGCATACGGTCGTAAAGACCAGACGATGCGGTGGGCCCAGCCGGTCACCTGGGTTGAGCTCGATGGGGCAATGCGCTTAAAGGTCTCCAGTTGTGTTCCCTTGGAGATCCCGGAGTCTCTTCGCAGCGCCGAGGACGGCCACCGGAGGGGAGGGGGGGAGTTAAGTTTGTATGACCAAAAACAAACCTATTTTTTTATTTCGAATCATTTCGAACCAGTGTTCCTGAACGCGTTGATGCGTTCAAACAAACAAACTCTTCAGTTTTATAATATTATTGTATAGATTAGTTTGTTAGATTTTCAAGTAGCAATAATGTTACTAGAAATATATATTGAGTCATAATTAAAGTTGTTTAATACTAAAATGCCAACTTACACGTTTTTACTTAACGTTTTTGCCAGCTTAAAGGTTGGCTGGTACAGAATGACTCTAGTTTTAATTTTGCCTTTTGTTTGTCTTTAATAGGTCATTAATTTTATAATGAACTAGCTGAAATAACCCTGCTTCGGTGGGGGACAATAAAATAGGTTTTATTTGCTAACCGTTGAAGTTACAAGAATAGTGATGAAGACCATTCGGATAGCAAACTTCGTGTATGCCATCAAAAGTATTTCTTGGCGTTTTCTTATTATTTAAGATGGAAATATCAAAATATATAACGGATACAGTGATGTCGTTGACCACGTAATAAGCTCCTTAAAAATTTCACGTAAACGGGACAAGTAGTTCCAGCGTGATTAAGTAACAAACAGACACACATCAACTCATTTTTATATATTTTTTAAATAAATGAATAAAAGTAACAAATATAAGTAAACAATATTTTTGATGATAAACTGTCACTTTAGACAATTTAGACCGCTGGTTGCGTCGAGATATGAACGTTTTAAAAGAATATACGTCAATTAGGTCACTGTTTTAACGCATGTACTTTATTACCACAACAACTACTTACCATTAAACGGTAGCGTCAGCATCATACATGTTGCAGTAATTTAAAATTATTAATCTATACTTATATATAAAAAATAGCAAAAAATAAAAACTGACTTCTATGCCCGACCCGCCTGGCGGAGCGGTCACCATGCCGGTCTGACGCGCAGTGGGTTCCGGGTTCGATCCCCGACCAGACTGACATCTGTATGTTGAATACATATATGTCTTTTCTGGATCTGGGTGTTTGTGTACTCGTCTTTATGTGTGTCCATGTCACCAATAACACAGTAGAAAAAGCGTGCATGCCATAAGAAAGTAAAAAATACTTTAAGTACATATTTGTATGTACATACACAGTAGATACATATTTCTGAAGTTGGCGCTCAATATATTACGCTAGATCACGATTGAAACTATGTTCCACGATATATGAGCAAAAAAAGCGATTTACTTGAAATTTTGCATGGTAGTAACTTATTATCGTGGTGAACTTATGGGCTATTTTCGACTTCGATATTTTGTACTATTTAAAGATGGCGATTATTTTGATGACCTGTAGCAAAGCACGAGTACCTCAGCTAGTTTCAAATATACTTAAGCAAGTGGAATATGTTTTGGAGTGGGCGACCTGATTGGGACGAATCTCGCCAGGTCACTGTGTTAACGCCAAATATCTCGTGACCGGAGTCGCAATGATTTGATTAGCGTGAACATCGTAAACATACGATATATCTTCTAAGAACAAGACAATAGAAAGAATATTAGATGGAAAGATAAAATAAGTTTGATATAAGGTGAGTTCGGGTAATATCGGAGCTGGGGTAAAATCCGTCGACTGCAATTGTAGCCGAATTAGGCCGTTTTTATAAAAATCGTTGTATCAAGTACGTGCCTAATTTTTATGGCATGGTATATGAAGTCGCCAATTTTATAAATGTGGTCAATTCAGTCCACAATTTAAACTGTACGGCTTTATCCCAGCTCCGATGTTGCCCCAACATACCTTATGTTTTATTAACTGGCTTATATAAAATAATATCAACTAAATATTCTATCCTATTCATCGGGAGTGGCAACGCATGTGATCAACTCTAGTTTCATCCTCCTTCCCCTTCTATATATTTACCATGTTCTCACACTGTGTCCATGGACGGCAGTTACCACTTACTGTCAGGTGTATTATATACTCGTTTTCAATCTTATATAAAAGATAGTACATTGTTAAAACATTAAAACAAACGACTTGAATGTTTTAAACATTGTTTGTTTTTTATTAAAAAATTATTCACTAATGACATAATTAATGACATGAATAATTACGCTCTATATGAGTTTTGTCAGAATAATTAAGTAAAGGTATTATAGTATATATTTTATATTATAGTATAGAATTGTCAATTAACTAGTTTTCATTTCATACCCATATTGTCGTGATAGTAAAAAAGTCGACACTTCTCCCCCCTTCTTCCCCTATTAACAGACGCCATTTTTAAAAATCATATAGCCTATGTCACTTTCCAAACTGAGACGATTGTAATGACATATCATACGCTACGATCCGTCCAGTCGTTTGGGCTGTAGCGCGTTTCAAAGAATTGGGCATACATACGCTCGAAAACATTACGCTCCTTCTGACGCAGTCGGGTAATCATTATGTTTTTTCAATGTTGGCATTTTAATATAACAAAGTCTTTATTGTAACAATAGACTAAACGACCGTTGAAAACATCACCAAAATACTCAACATCATTATTTTAACCATTAACTAGATAAAAAACCTGTGTAGATACGGAGCCACAATAACGCATTAAGTTGACTGTTAAGTACGCATTTAACCCGATTCTATGGCGTCTCGGAAGTCTGGGAAATATAGGTCGTGTTGCTTTGCACCATCTCAATACCTATGTGTCGAAACGGGTTGGCTGTGGTAAACATTGCAAGTTAAATCATAAATTATACGTTTATAACAATATTTACTTTACCCAAATACGAAAATAATGTGCGACAAAACTAATATGAAAATTTGAGGAAAATCCCCATTTTAAAAACGCTTTTTATAATAATAATTCACTGTTTTGAATGAACTACTTACTACAGTTCCTACATATACAGTGTTGCTTATGTTGAGATGAACTTGAAGAATTTAATCTGACTTAGGTAGTCAAGTTAGGTATCGAAGTAAATATAGACTATAGAAATTATACATAGACTTTTATGCCGTAAAAAGATAGTACGTAGTCATCACATGATGCACTAATGTTAAGAAATTATATAAGTAAGGTGCGTTGGGGTAATATCGGAGCTGGGGTAAAATCAGTCGACTGCAATTGCTGCCGAATTAGGCCATCAAGTAGGTTTCTAATTTTCGTGGCATGGTATATGAAGGCGCCAATTTTATAAATGTGGTCAATTCAGTCCACAGTTTAAACTGTACAGCTTTACCCTAGCTCCGATGTTACCCCAACTTACCTTATAGTTCTTGGATATAACGAAAATAAGTAATTATTAACTTTAAATCCTTTTTTTAAATATTGAAGTAGCAAACAAACATAATAAGTGGCCAGTGCGATCCATGGACATCTGTAATCCACAGATAAGATAAAAATCTTACGTAAGGTTGGCATCATATATTATGCAGAAACCGTTGTTGTCGGTATTTTTTTTTATAAAAATGAAGTAGCAAACGAGCAAGCAGACTGAGCAACGGACTGACATGGCGTCTCATATAAAAGTGACCGGCAACGACACCCTTCCAGCGAAATGCAAGAACTGCTTCACGCTAGAAATAGGTGTGGCGCGGTATATATATAGTATATAGATAAGTGAGGTGCAGCGCGAAATAGCGTGGTACTTCCCCGGTCGAACTACATTGGTTTACCACCTGGCAATAACTAATTGTAACTCAATACGGGTAAAATAAAAAGATGCCGTACTCAGTTATTCTTCTTTTTGCGAGCATTGTTTTTACTAAATGGTTTAAAAGCTTTGCCACACACCTGAAGAATTACATGCGTGGTTAGACAATTCATTCTCATAAAAAGGCACGGGCCGAGATGCTTTTATGCGACTGACTTTGCTCGTTTTTTACTGAACAAGTTTACGTTTTGGAGATAAGGGACGGTCTAACCGGTTTACGCCCACGAGATTTCATTCGGTCAAAGATTTGGTATTTCGCGAAAGTTCATTTTGTAATTTTTGTGTCATAGGATTGAAGTAGGTGTGAGTTGGTATGTAAGTACAATGTCATATGGAAGGCAGGAAAAACAACGATTATTCCTTAACTAGATAGTCGTACAAGGTATTTCAGAAATCTTCTTTCGAAGTTTCGCATCTACAGCGGTGCCCAACATACACGGCCAAACTTAAACGGCGGTGACTCTGGAAGAATGAAATTCTGGATTTCTATTCTTCCAGAGATCATTGTCTATCTAGAAGTATATTGCACTCTTACTCAGCCTTAAGTATACTTCTCACTTACTAATACTTCAAGAGTTTATATATACAAGATTGTAGTATAAGTAATTAAGAAGAAAAGATTAGGCAAAGAAACATTTGGTTCACTGGTGAATATTACAGTCTCCAAAAAATATTCTTCCATTTCAAATATAAGTATAACGTTATCTATACTAATATTATAAAGCTGAAGAGTTTGTTTGTTTGGTTGAACGCGCTAGTCACAGGAAGCACTGGTTCTTATTGAAAAAATATTTTTTATGTTGTCCATTACTTGAGTATATAACATCACGTTATGTTTGTTTGTTTGATTTTTTCTTATATAGTAGCGGGAAAAAACCGCGGGAAACAGCTAGTCTTAAATAATAGTCGTATTTCTGCCAATAGAGAGAAATAAAACGCATTTAACAAGTTTTCTGTCTTAAGACACTTTAAGTCAAAATATAGTAAGCGGAAACACTTAAAGCAGACATAGGTGTGATCGTCTCACCTTTCAGGTCGAACCAGTATGAGTTTAAAACTTAGAATTTGAAAAACTTTTAAATACATATGTATCGCTATGACTACAATACAATATAAACATTGTTGCTATTTTCGGAACGTGACCTCAGAATTTTTATTATTCGCTACGATGGTGTCTATATTAATGAAACTAGTTTTTGTGGTTGGAGTTCTATTGCATGAATCGTTATTAGTACTCGTTCGCTGTTTACTTTTCCTTGAAATTATACTTCTCGTTAAATACTCCCGACTTGTTGATCACGTAGACGCTTATTTAGCATAACAAAGGACATATTTTATTAGAAGGACAAAAAGTCTGTTAAGATGAATTTTATCTTAATATGAACATTTTTTTTCTATAAGTATGAAGTAGCAAACGAGCAAGCAGCCCACTTGATGGTAAGTTACTGCCGTCCATGGACATTTGTAAGCAACTTTATATAGAACAGGGTTCTATATGAAGTCTATCACAGATGCGTTGCTACTTCCGAGGACCGAGATTGTCGCCCCATATAAAAGTGAGCCGGCAACCACACCCTCCCACCGAAACGCAAGAACAGCTTCACACTAGAGATAGGTGTGGCGATGGTACTTCCCCGGTCGAACTACATTGGTTCTACCACCTGGGAAATTGGTATGCTTGTGGTGCAGCGATAGTCTTATTGGTATACAGGATTCTGCGTTCGATTCCGGGCCAAAGATAAAAGTAAATAATGAATTTAGTTTGCGTTTTGGGATCTATGTTATAGTAGAATCATATCTTCATAATATGTGTCTATAGTAGGTACTCTAGTTCATGTTTATAAATGTGAACATCGTTATATGAATATTAATCTAAATAAATAATATTTGCTTTAAATCTGAGTACCCAAACTTATTTCGTGGTTTGAACACTTAAAATAAATTATTTTGTAATACCGTAATGATCGGCGGAAACTTTGACAAACACTGATTTCTTTAACCTCACATTTATGTATGCATTCATTTAGAAATGTATAAAAATAAAATAAAATTTATGTTAAATGCATTAAGTTATAACAGAATCTATATATCGGTGTGGTACTTCCGTACGTCATATAATCGAATGAGAAAGAATTTATTAAAAAAACAAATTTGGAAACTTTTTTAAACAGTTTCTATGAGATTAAAGCAAAAGAGTGTGCAATCATTCGAATCCTAGGGAACCATCCTTCTTGTTCTTGAAAACAAATACAAGTAGGTCAAAAGTGCGATAAATTTCATAAAAGTATACAACAAAAGAAAACATGCGCATAAATCAAAGGTACAGTAGGCGGTATTGTCACCAAAATAGCGATTTTTTAAAGACAATTTTTGATTTCTTTTTATTACACTGAAGTGGCAAACGAGAATGCACTCCATCTGATAGTAAGTGGTCACTGCCGCCCATGGACATCTGTAAGCAACTGCATATAGAACAGGTGTTCCATCTTTAGTCGATTACAGATGCGTTGCCACTCCCGAAGACTCGGATGATCGCTTTAAATACAAGTGAGCCGGCAAGAACTGCTTCACGCTAGAAACAGATACGGCGGTAGTACCTCCTCGGTCATACTACACTGGTTCTGTACCACCTGGTATTGCTACCACCTGGTCAATTTGAATTCAAGTTCAGTTGAGTCAAGCTGAATTAAAAGATAACATTTGAAATACAAGAGATACAAAGTAATCCCTACCCTACACAAACGTATAATAATACCTTAATAATAAATGATTTAATAACACTACATAACTACAAAACTAACTGCATATACTAAATAATATTATCTAATAAAACTACTAGGTTTCGGTAAAGCTGAAATATTTACTTTATTTAAAAGGCCGTTTTCAAACAGTAAATTGGACATTAAATTAAAAATCCAAATGTCACAGAGACGAGTAATAAACAGCTTTTTGATGAGCGTGGGCTACGTCCTGATATTGGCTTTCTATTAGTTCTGATTGAGGTCAAACGATTCTCAAATACTGCAAGCAATCGTTGCAACATTCTACTGCTATATTGTTTTGGCGGACAAGTGCATTGGCATTTTCATAAATGATATTTGATTAGAACAAGTAATGGAGCTTACAATAGTTATCATCAATTTTATTTGTGCTTTAGTGTACGGGTCTTAAATATTTATAATATAACTCGCAACGATAGCCAAATACAGTATAATGCATACTGTAAGACTATATCTCATAGAAAGTTTTCAGGGATTCAGGTTTTCATACTGCTTTCTTTTGATTTTTATAATTGTTCGGTGATTTTAAACATGCACATTATATTTACTTGTTGTTTTTTTGTATAATTCGATATATCTACATTGTATTCGCCAGGTGGTAGAACCAATATAGTTCGACCGGGGAAGTACCACCGCCACACCTATTTCTAGCGTGAAGTAGTTCTTGCGTTTCGTTGGAAGGGTGTGGTTGCCGGCTCACTTTTACATGAGGCGACCATCTCAGTCCTCGGGAGTA
>DWNE01009623.1:0-10805 GCA_018249875.1 Cecropterus toxeus
AGTTAATTTAGAAACTGAATATGGCCATTAAAACCTAATTGACTTTATAGAATAAATACATTTATTTAAGGAAAAGATGCCACTATAAATAAAATTTCTGTCCTTATTTAAGTTATGGTCAATTAAGGTCATGTTGTGTTGTTTAGTCATCTGCTTGTAACTTTGAAATATTTAGGTGAATCGTTTTGACCTTAAATAATGAGATGTTGCAATCACTAAAATGGAAATGATTGATATTGAATGCTAATGAGCACAGTAATGACCCGGTTTAACTAAGAATACTTCATTACCTATGTACACTTTTTAATTACAAGTTTAACATGGACAAGGCTGACAAAGGCTGGTCGGCATATCACATTTGCCACAAGGGACTAATAATATTTCCATACTATAAGATACATCTACTAAATAAAATGTACATTAACAGGAGCGACGGATTTTATTAACATGACAATTCAACATGGTGGATCATTGTAATTACATTCTGAAATTTACAGATATTTCAACATGTTTGATTAATTACATTGTTACCTAGATATACTTCAGATCTAGCTATGGCTATGAAATATATCAAGATAACAATGTAACTTATCAAACACGTTGAAAACCAAAAAAAAAAAATAACTTCACTCCGATTCCCGATTTACATATATTAGAATTGTGGTGAATGCTTCAATCGTCCATTAGTTGCAATTCCATGTCAGGTACGTGTATACCCTGGGGCATGTTGGTATTATATCCAGGATGTTAGATAAATCAAAGAGAATAACTATTTGGGAGGCTGTCCAATATTCAATTCTTAATAATATATGTATAAAAGTTGATAATATTTTTATAGTATTAACTATTAAAACCTCTTTCGTGATCAATGAACCCGTTCAGCTTCGCAAACATTTTCTGTAATGATTCCTTTCAAACATACAAAGCTATCAGATTATTTTTGACGAAAATATTAAATAATGTTACCGCCTTTCAGAAGCCATCAAAATATTAAAAATTTCCATGCTCTTTCCTTGACACGTTGAATAGAAGAATATACATTAGTACCTATAGGAACTTGATTTCAATATTTACGCGTGGAAATAAAGGCACGAAATACAATAAATCACGATTCATACTATATACTATACGTTTTGGTGTACTACCTACGCTCAGTCACGGAACGAGGAAGAAAGCGGTTACTAATCCATTACCTACTCTATCTATTAACGTAATACAATCTTGTTCACACCTATGACTTATTTGTCACGCCTGTGTGATGTCTAACCTTAAATATCCTGTAGAAGTCTTAATAAAACATTATTAGTATTAATGTTTGTTTTTTTTTTTAAGTTTTTACGTCTTTTTACTTTTTATTTTATTTTAATCTACACTGTCCCTGAACTAAATGATAAGGATGCTTTCCTATGTACATTCAATCTTTCCTATGTACCTTATTTCAATTTTATATATAAATATGTTCGTATATTTTTTAACATGGAGAAATCCTCATGGAACCCTTTTCACCTGGAGGAGCGTAAGGGGCATGCCGGTCTCTCACCAACGCAAACTCCGCAGCGTTTTTTTCGACGCGTGATGATGGGCCACGAGAAAACGTCAGCATTATATTACGTGGCCCGACAACGTAGGACGGTGCTGCTAACGCCAACCACGTCCCGAGAGGAAGAGGCTCCTCTCAGATGTGTCCCTTATGTGTGTGCAGAAAGAACATACGATATCTCGAGTCGAAATAAGAATCCCCCCATTCTGCCTCCGTGGGCTCTTGAGGCTGGAAAAGAATGGCTTTCTGGAAAGCCGCTTTATGGCGTCCCGTGCGTCTGTGACGGAACGGCTGGAATGATGCATCCTTTCTGACCTTCTCCGCTATCGTATGTTCGGATACAAATTTAGCACATAATATAATTATGACAATTGTCATCACAAATAAGGATTAGAAATTAAGTAATGACTTTAAACCAACTCTATTACTTACGTAGAGTTGTTGTAACTTCTTTAGAAAAACACTAATGTCACCTATAACAACAGCGATAATATTTGGTCAACTCAAACACACGATCTGAATATGGTTCCGTACAGACGTTGACAGACCGAGTAATGTTTGTAATGCCATTAGAGCATTCAGAATTTACGATGCGCTGCGTTTCAATAGTTTAGTACTAGTGACTAATTTTACCTAGAATAATATTGGATTGCAAAATGACTACAATTATTTCTATTAATCTTATGCCAAGTACTCTTGTGGTTCAAGTGAAAGGAGTAAGTGAAAACATTTCGTATCATTGCATCTGCCTTTTTTAAACCAAGGTGAAAACATTGTATGATGATTGATACGCAAACAATTTGTATATACACCTGAAATTGTTGGAAAAATGTAGAGTTTAGCTATAATTAAGTTCAAAAGTCGTAGGAGTGCTTACTCCTCAGGGGTAATAACGTATTTGTGATCGACCTCGCATTTGATCCCATATAAGATTTTTTACAACATTACGTGGGTGGTATCACTTATAATTATGATTGAATTGAGCATTTGATTCGATTTTATTACCTTAATTTTATATATATAAGTATAATACGTTTTTTAGGTGTGGATGCCGACGAGTTGGCAACGCATCTGAGACCGACTTCAGGTAGAACCTCCGTTCTATATGGAGTTGGTTACAATGTCCTTCTATATCTATATCTATACTACTATATACCTGTATCTATAATCAGGCAAGTACCACAGGCTCGATTTACATGAAATTTTGCATGGATATAGCTTATTTACCTGAAGAACTTGTAGGCTATTTTTGATTATTATTTTGCACTATTTAAAAATGGCGGCTATTTTATGACTCAACGCTACGAGTATATCTTCGCTATCGACTAGCTGAAGTACCTTTGCTTCGTTAAGCAAGGGTACTTCAGCTAGTCGAAAATAAACAAATGGCAACAAAGACATAACATAAATATATCTCTACATTAATACTACCATCACGAGTACAATTGATAATATATTCTGATTCCAATTTACTGTTACGGTATATAAATTATGTCAACGTAGAAGCTAATGCATTGTTGCGAATATTGGAACCGTATGTTAAGTGTAAAGCAAACTTGGAGGTATGCACAAGATGTACGACATCGGTTCTGGATTACGCGGTATATTTTAAGCCAACGTATTCACCTTCGTATACATAATTTACAATTAGGTGCACTGCTACAGGCATGCAGGTATGAAATACAATAGAGGTTTAATCTAAGAAGGACAGCAGCGTCTAAATTTAAATTAATAAACTTTGTCCATTGCTGTCACCAACATGCACGTTATTATAGCAAAATTCAATGTCTAGCTTAAATTACATTGGATTAAAAGGCTTTTATGATTGTAAAAATAGGTGTACGAAGTAATATTGCCATCTTTATGGCAGGTTATTAAACTGAGTGTCTTTATTAACTTCACATAATAATATGTCAAGTTTACCTTGTATTTACGATTAGATTATTTCACCTAAATAGGTTGCAGAAGATAATAGATATGGTAAATACTGTCTACAATCTTACGAATACTGAGAATGTTGGTTAAAAAGATTTTACAAGATATTATAATAGTAATTGTTAATATTTTTGATGGTTGTGTTAGGTATACTATTTTTGCTTCACAATATAAACAGACTGATATTGTCATAAAAGACAGAAAGTGAGGTTGGAATACGTAAAACGGTTTCAGCGCTACCTGGCTTTAAAATAAATGATCCGTCTATTTTTGAGTGACACTCGATTGAAACTCCGCAACGCGGATAGCATGAATATTAAGAGATATTTCGATGCCAGTTTCGAGTGACAACTGAGACCAATCTTTAAATATTGCGTCATGGAACACCTGCCTGGGATCAACATTTATTAAAATCGCCTTCGAATTGACGACTAAATTTGGCCTAGTTACGATAATGGCTGCAGTCTGATCTAGACAAATCAAGTGTGATTTATGTGAACAAAAACTGGCACTTGTTGTGTGGCTGCTGTCTTTTATTTTCAGAAAAAGGTTTTTCAACTATCGAAAGCAATTTAATTGTAACCTGTTTTGTAAATAAAGACATTATAGAGGCCCTTGAGTGATTTATAATTGGCCAAGTGAAGTAAAGCGTATAATTTATTTCTAATTGTCCGCAAACTAATAAGCTGGCGTGGTAGCATAAAGCTTTCTAATTCTGCGCGAGTGTAGAACAACGTCCAATACTGTGATAATAACCATCAACTTGTGTTAGATGTAAATACCACGAGGTGTAGTCTATATTTTAAGCGAAGTAAGGTAGAACAGCGAGCAATAACGTCAGTATAGGATTTTTAATACCACTATTCTATACAAAAACAAATAAGTTCATGAATATCAATTATGCATTACTTTCTGTCAACAAAAAAAATTCTCCTTAAGCTAAATATCCTTCATGATTTCGTAGTGGGCGTATACCGCGGAAGCATGTTAAGTAGGAAAGAGCAAGCAAGCCTAAGCATTCCATTCCGTTCCATTGTTCATTTTCTACGTCTATCTCGGTATGCATATTACGTCAATTGGGGCACGACCAACATGTCAATCACAGTTTTTCATAAGTGTACAACAACAAAGCAAATATTTGCATATTTTTTTTATTTACTTAATGTTAAGAATCGACTCACGTTTTAGCGAAAAGTAATGTCTGTACGATTCCGTGACATGTTTTAAGGTCCCGGGAGTTTTAAGTACTAATTAAAGGCCGGCTGTCTCTAAGGTAATTAATTTAACTTCTAAGCTTATTAGGAATACAAATACAGACAGCGTGTTCTTAATGTGTTGACATCTTATTTTTCGGATAATCTTCTAACTGAGCATTTGGTTACTGAACCGTTAGAGAATTTAGGTACTCGTAAATGTTGGTAGCAGATTAGATTTAAAAAGGTCAGTCAGATATTTAACTTTACATCGTAAACTATTCTTGGTTTCAACAAGTACCTAATATTAAAATGGCGGATATATTATATTTATACCACACATTTGACACATACATATATATATATATATGTACATATAAAAAAATATTTATATTTCCTTGGTAGGTACTTTGTATTTTAGTACTTAGGCTGGGATTATGGTTACAATAGAAAATTAAAATTAAAATTGTAATTATAAAATTATGCTTAAAATTAAAAAAAAACGTATTTGTAACGTATAGTGCAAACGATTTACAAATATTTTAGTTGTGCAATAAGCAATAAATACTTTTGTTTAACACAATCAATGTCCGCGCCGATGCAACCACACACCAACCAGTCTGCGCCAAATGAGAATATGAATCATCCGCGCAGTTCAAACCAAAAGACCTCATTAAAAAATTCCATACGATTTAAACCCACGAGTCACGGCCAACAGTTCAGGGCTGCTCATTATGCACAACCACGTGGGTGTCAGCGATTACCTGTCAATGATTACATAAAACTACATTGTCCTGATTGATTAACGACGTTATGCAGTGTTAGATAATAGCATGTCAACCTAAATAAATATTACGTACATGTAAATAACATGCGCTGGGTCGTTAATAAATTCTTTGCATATTTTGAGCACGCATTCAATTTTAATACATTTGTCTTTTGCATTGCTTTACAAGTTTGTTTGTGAAAATCTGGTAATAGGTTTTAAAATACTTTGAATATCGCAATGGGATCACCTATAAAGCTGGTAACATATTGGCAACTTTTATTACCATAAATAAATAAATCTTAACTTAATCACCAGCAATCTATATACATTGGTTGAATCGTTTGTCTTTTTACCCGACTGCGTCAGAAAAAGGGTAAAGTTTTTCGAGCATTTAATATGTTGTATACGTAAACGTACACACTTGCTTCAGCCCAAACGGTTTAAAATATCATTAGAATCATCTCAGTATGCATAAGTGACATAGGCTATATCATTTTAAAAAATGGCGCCTGAGAATATAGGAAAAGGGGGTGGATGTTTTTTTCCTATTAGGGCAATATAGGTATCAAAGGACAGCTAGTAAATAGACCTATCTATAAATATATATATTGTAATACTTTACTATTTTGACAAAAACTCATAGTTATAAGCGTTAAATTAAATATATGTGTATATCATTATGTATAAAATGGGCTATTTTTTAATCTTTTGTTTTATCTAATCTTTTGTTTTATTTAACGGGGTTTTTGTTTTAATCTTTTGAACGATTTTACTAGTTTAAAAAAATGATATGAAAAATCTTGCATACTTTGGACATGCTGTACGCCAAACGTTTTGATGCTTAAGCTTATGAAGCTTTACAATATGAATTAATATTACTATAGTTCTAGACTTCTTCTTTTTAAGTTAACAGAATAACTCCTCTTTATTCCCACATTTACATGCGAATAATTTTGATATTTTAATTTTTACTTTACTACGTGATTGGCTATGTTTTCTTTTTTTATTGGTAATGTTGTGCACACCTATAATTTAAGTACATAGTATTTAGTTTCATATTTATAATACTCGCCTGTAATACTCACTATGTATTTAGTTGGTATGCCTAAATAAATAAATAGTTTCAAATTATTATTTTAATTCTTCCTTGGCCACACAGCGTATGTGGATCCCTATATATGTGAGACGGATATGTTGACCTCCACGTTACATGGGTCAGCAAGTTATAAATAATAACTTAGATAAATATATTGAAGGGTACTTCAAAAAATACCGGTGCAGATTAATTAACTTAAAAGCAAAACCACTTATAACGACCCTAAATAAAAGAGAGTATGCTGACTGAACGTTCTAGTCGTCAAAGTAGTCGGTGACCTGTTTTAGAGCTAAATTGCCAATGTTCATAGAACCATATCTACATCGTGCTTTAAGCACAGTTTGCAAACTCTCCCCTTTTTCTGCTATATTGCATACTTTATTTAAACTATATTGCTATAAATATAAATATAAACTGCTATATTTTATTTAAACTGTGGTATTTACAGGAAACTATTCTACTGGATGTTAGAACTAGTAACTTAAAACTAGTAACATCTTTAAAATCATTAAGACAAAAAACGAAATTTTTGTTCACGATATATATTTAATTTAACCTCGTCTTAAAAGTCGTTTCTCCCCTCCCCCCTCCCCCTTTTCTTCTTTTACCAGGCGCCATTTTTGTTAAAATTAAATAGCCTTTGTCATACATAAATACCTTCATACATACATAAATACGCTCGAAAAACATCACACAAACAATCTGTGCTTTGTTATTCAATAATAAAGTAATTTATGCAACATAGCAGGCTGTAAGATAAAAACGCATGAGAATGAATAAATAAATTACAGGAAAAAAACACCTTATGAAAATCTAAAATTTTGCACTAAAGCGCTGAGCCTGAAATGCCATATAACTGAGCCTGTGTAGCTTCGATCAAATATTTACGAAGCTGAATAGAGATAATGAGCTACTTTATTGACGGCGGTACATGTTATTATTAATTATTCACTAATTTTACCACACGATCCGGAATAGGGTGCCTGTGCTGTTTATCAATAATGTAATTGAATTTTGAAAAACTTAAAAACATATTTTTTAAGTATTTAGGATGCGACTTTAATAAAAAACAATGTGGGAAAAGTCCCTAATTGATTCGGGAAACTTCTTCCATTAAGCAAATTTAAGTACAAGATAAAAGTAACAAATAAATTAAGTTATCATCTTAACATCGAATCTCATAATCAAAACCACTTAATTCAAACCTAACATAAATCTACAACAATGGTTTAGGAAATGACATTTATGTCTACATAACAAACAACTTTTTTCATTTGCCACCATCTTCCTGCATGCAATGACGCGGCAAAAGTGCTGCCTGTCACCGAGGAGCTTTATTGTTGCATCACGTTCTACAGTTTGCGCGCATTACGTCTAATGTCTTCATGCCGAATATTTTTATACCGTTTCGTACAATCAATTCTGTTAGTGTTGCATGTTGTTTAATAAACAGGATCGAGATCAGTAACATACAAGTATATCAGATATTGTACATTTATAAAAAATAAAAAGATTTGCGATCTGAACAAGATCCTTGTCGCAAAGAATATGTATTTATGGAATTTAACGTTATTAAAAAAAACCTGGTCATAACTACACCTGTTAAAAGGTTACATTCTATGTTCATAATGTTAATATAAGATATCAATATTGCAACTGAAGTACATAAATAGAATGATAGTAACTATTTTTAATAATCAGCAGTAATAGGTGCAAACATGGATTAAGAGATAAGTTAAAGTTGTTTCAAAATATTAGGTAAAAACCGTTATTTTTGACGTAAACGTATTTAACGTTATATATTCTTGCTTCACACCTTTGAATAAAGCAATAGTAGAAGGAAATGTGGGTCTGTCCAATTCCAACTTGATCCCGTTCACCCAGTTCGGCAATTCCGTTTTGCTTTAATTTGGATAGCTCGTTTCAATATGGATGTTTTCCTACATTCGTTATATTTGGTTACTATTATTCTACTAAAATTTTGACGTGTTATTATATCCATCTGATTAATTAGAGGAAACTAGACTATTAAATACTTAAATAAAGTCATGGACTAAATCATAAATATTCCAGACTAAATATTATCATTCAGATAAATTGTATTTGATGTCTATGATTCTAACTGCTATTCACAAGGTTTGGTGGTGGTAAACGTTTTTTTGGTTCAATTACGTACTACTGAATCTATTATTTTTGTGCAATAACAGCAGTTTTAAGCGCTGCTGCATTTTGGTATAGAAAGTATTGGGGGAGATATACTTTTCAGAGGCATTCCAACTTAGTCTTCAACAACACATCAGCACCCAGGTTCAGGTAAAAATCTTAATCATATCTGGGAGATGATTGCAGATGTCGGTAGTGGTCATTTATTATCAAGCGGACTGCATGTTCGTTATTAAATTTTTAAATTAAAAAAAGCTTTATTCAATCTATATCGCCAAAAATGTAAAATATAATGTATACAAACTAGTGCAATTTGCCACAGTATTAAATCTACTGATTTAATCCTAAATATTCAACTCAGGATTCTCACATAAATTTTTGATCGTTACAAACGATTTCAATTGGCCTGGCCTTGAGAAGAATTACCTAACTCGGGTCTACGATCCGCATGCATATTTTATGAGTAATAGGAATAAATCGGTATTGAATGCCACTCGTATATCACATTTGACCGGACAGTTAACGCAAATGAACAATTTATAACCACATAAACGTAAATGTAATTTTATATATGTATGTCAATATCTTTGATTTCTTATTGCAGGAAGGTCTAAAAACTTTTTAACCGTTATTATAAGTTTTAAGTTTGACTGCTATGCCTGTATGTCTGTGGTAACGTAGCTTCTAAACTTATGCAATTTCCCTATTTTATTTTAGCTAGGCAGGGATCTAGTCTCTAAATGTAGCGGTACCCCGCCGCGACATTAGGTATACCATAATTTTAACGAGCAAATGTTATATTTCTATAACTAAAATATAGATTTAACTTGCTCAAATTTGTCGAGTCATTTATAAATATTATTTCTGACTTTTTAAATGTTTGCTCACATATCCCTACAGGGTTTGTGTTTTTTTTTTAAATTTAAATTTTATTTTGTATACGTCTTCTCGATGCTGTAGCAAAAAGGAATCGTTGGAGTTTTTTTTTTTTTTAATTTAAATTTAATTTTATATACTTCTCGATGCTTTAGCAAAAAGAAATCGTTGTAACTTTCTTGTTTTGATACGATGTCTTATCTTTAGTTCATAAAACAATATATCAAAGGCATACATACATACTGTCAATTTTTTATTTCAGCAGACGTGTACTTGTTAAGATTTCGCTCTTTTACATGTTATTCTCAAAGAAAGTCTTTCTCTTTTACCTATATGTTATTCTTGAACAATTCTTTCCGGCTAAAAAATTTCCAACTGTGGATCGACTCTGGAAGCATCACTGCCACATTTATTTTTACTTTTATAGGTTTATAATTTCCCACTATTTTCGAATGAAAATATATCAATGTAACAATTTTCGTACATTATTTTGTTAGTAATTAACCCTTAATAAGCCAGAGGAACGCTTAACAACAGTGGTAAGCGCAATATGTAAATTTGCCTAAATCGAATCGAATTGTCTAGGCCGAAAGAAATTCATATTACAAGACATGCAAACATTAAAAGAAAATTCTGATATTGCTGCTAAACCGCTTGTAAACAATAAATTTGCCAGGTGGTAGAACCAGTGTACCGGCTTACCATTATATGAGGCGACCATCTCAGTGCTCAGGAGTAGCAACGCATCTGTGATATACTGACTTCATATTGAAACCCTGATCTGTATGAAGTTGCTTACATATGTTCATGGACGGCAGTAACTATTTACTATCAGGTGGATTGCATTCTCGTTTGCTACTTCAATCTAATAAAAAAAGAACATGAAGAGCGGCTGCCATTTGCCGTCAGGTGAACTGTACGATCGTTTGCTACTTGTATAATATGGAAATAAATATATTCAGCGTTGTATAGTAGGTACATCAAATGTCTCCTTATATAACGCTACATGCCTTTCATATGTCAAATCATTTCTAAGATACAATGAGCTATTATTCTAACGAATAGTTGAATAATAGCGACATTTTTCATTCCACTTAACACCACAAACTGTACGTAACTTAACATTATTACAAGTAGTTGTATATGTTGACAAATAGTAACATGAAAAGAAGTCATTTTTTAATATATTATTTTAAAATATATTATCCGTTTAATAAATGATTACTCTGCAAC
>DWNE01009624.1:0-10804 GCA_018249875.1 Cecropterus toxeus
AGTTAATTACCCTTTAGGTTAATTATTAAATATATGCGTTAGTAAGCTGAAACCTGAATACTAAAATATTCCTACTCTCAAGGAAATGGAAATTGTATCATTACAGATAAATATGCACAAATACAATATGTAATTAAAACCATACAATTTTACAGAAATATAATGATGAAACTCATTATTATTAATTAGAACGTTATCAAATTACTAAAGTAATCGAGTTAGTTGTAACGTCGAGAGAAGAGTGGAAACTGGAGGAATAATTGAAATATCTGCAGAACGTTTAATATACGGCAGCGGAGTGCTCTGTTGGTTGTAGTCTGAGAGGCGGTGATGAAACTTACTGCGTGATGAGACTTACTGTATACTTGTGTAATGTATTCAATTAATATGACAATTAATTCAATCCAATTAATTCAATTAATATGACAACGATTCGATTGCCAGAATGTGTAACTTTTGTGCACAATTATTTAACTTGGTTTATCTCAATTTGATGTTATTTTTGTTTTGTCGTTTCATTGATTTATTTGTGTATGTTTTATATTTCATGTGTTCCCGATACTCATTATCGAAAATGTATACCTATGCAGAAAGTATTTATCTTTTATAGAATTTTTTGGTTCATTTGGTAATATATTCCAAACACATACTTACACATTTATAAATAAGTTATAGTGTAAGTGTGTATCTGGCATTCGAATACAACCAGTAGGATAGGGGATAAAAATAGGCAGTAGTCTATAGATACAACTATAAGTTCATGATTATACCCTTGGGTTAATACGTCCCCAGCGCCTGGAGTAGGGCGCGCGACCGCGAGTATTTGCGCGCGACGATATTAGACAAGTTGGCAGCTCATTCGCAGCTAACGACTATAAACTATATTAATAATCGTTATTAACCTGCGGGGGAAGGCGTGGGCGACCCGCCCGCTAGGGCTTGCTCCAACTTCAATAAAGATTAGCACAGGATTTTGAGCATTAACCTGCTAAATTGACTAAAAAGAGAGCAGGAGTCATACAGAACAGGAGTTCAGGGTTGCAGGATATGTAACCTATATAAACTGGACTCTATTACAGTTTTGTTACTACTCCAAAGTACTAAGATGATCGTCTCATATATAAATGAGCCTACAACCCTCTTCCACCTCACGCATGAACTACTTCACTAGAAACTTGCTAGAAATACTCGTAGGTGTGGTGGTGATACCTCTCCGGTTAAGCTACACTGGTTATACCTACCTATAACAATATTTTCGTATTCGACCATACATTGCAAAGTTTTTTGGAATGGGCAAAAACGTACATAATGATTGTTTTGAAAGAAATAATGAGCTCGTACTAGGGGCACAATATAAAATTGTGTGGAAATTTAATAATTGATGCTAATATCGCCCAGCCAATTCTCTGGATACGCCGATAGATGTAAATTTAATATATTTAATATGATTGAGAGTTCCAGCCCTGTATCGGGAACCATTGTAGGAATGTGCCGTGATCTGTCAAAGCGCGGATGAATTTAATTGGCGCGCCGTCAATAGTACCCATTATGGCGTGTCACTGATGTTGCTCTTTCGAAGGCGCTCAACCGAATTCGTTTTGCAGGTTTTTATTAATTTCGACCTTAATAACTTTTGCAGATATTCGATTCGTATAGTCGGATGTTTTTTGCTCTACGACAATGTAGCGCAGTCCTTTGACGCGCGATCGTAGTTCGCCGTGTGAAGCGACTCGGAATTATTAAAACGAGATTTTGATCAATACAGAGCACTTACTTATCATTATTAATTTCGTAAATATTGTTGGTATTGTACAGATTTTTAGTAATTTTAATATTTTTCGTGGAAAATATTCAAGCTTTATTTTACATGTAAGCGGATTATTCGTGTAGTTTGGAATGAAAACTGTATTTTAATACATCTAGCAATCGAGTGTACAGTCTGCGTAGTTTATATTTTATTTGTTAACAATTCTAAGTAGAACTGTAATCTAATTTAAATAAGATTAGAAGTGAGTTGCTACTCTTTAAATTATCTCAATTGGACTTCTTCTTTCCTAAATTAGTTACATTCCTTTATTCACAGTAGTATGTTTAACGTAATATTTCTAAAATTACGTATTATATTGTTATATTGTATATTTCATTAATAAAATTGTAATTTCGTATAGATACAGCTTTCTTGTAGGTTGACCCTAAAATCGTTATGAATAGAACTCGACATTTTACGTTTTGGTTTATACAAATATCTATTTCAAGTTTTTTTAACATGGTACGTAATACCTCATTACTTTTACTCATTCCAAAAAGTTTTAAAAAGAACAACATTATAAAAAAAATATGAAGCTACCTTATTTCGTCTTACATAACAGCTTATCGACTTAGCGAGCCGTCGTTGCCTCCTAATTACCTATTAACTTGTTCTCTTAACAATACGTCGCAAGTTAAGCAAAATTGAAATACCATTGTTATAGCCCTTTCCAACTTCGACGGAAGTTTTAAACGAATTTAATCCACGCCTTTTGAATTAACAGCAATAAATGGGACAATGACAATTCTACAACTTGTTAAGTCTGTAATTCCTATGGATAAGATTTTGCGTAATTACTTAAAAGTTTTAATATTACAAGTCGTCTAGGAGAATTACATTAGATACAGAAGTTGTATTTAATATATTAATTTCTTTCCTACTTCTACATAATACTCGTCAAATAAGTTTCCCGACTGCATCATTAGAAGGGTAAAGTTTTTCTAACCTGTATGTATGTATGTATGTCAAATTCTTTTGCACGCGCTACATCACAAACGGCTAGGCCGTATTATGCGCTTAACATAACTTAAATTATAAGAACCCTGTTTCAAAGACGTTTGCATATCGACTTCTTACTCAAATTTCGAGACTCCACCTACACTTCAAAAATAGAATAACACAGTTTTACTTTTTACTATTTTAATTGTTGAAGGCAACTGAGATTTGAATCTAGAAGAAGAATTTTGGCCTTTTAACATCGTTCGGATATCGGTTAGATTAGATTCATATAAATACTATATTTTTGTGTTTCTGTATAACTTTGAAGTAGAAGTAGAATTTTTAGACTTGTACTTGAGGTTTTTCGCAAGTGCGTCGCTACCTCCAAGGAAGCTGTAAGGCTATGTATGCTACCACGCCTTTCAGACCAGAACACAACTAGTTTACTATACACCTGTTTCTAATCGCTATCAGGCAGAAACAGTTGTGACGAAAGTGCTTTAGAAGTAGAACCACTCAGGGTCACTATTTATTTGTTTTCATATTTAACGCTTTTTTAATAAACGCTTTCTTCACTCATGGCCCCACACGGATTTCCTTCTGTATCATTGGCGCCATGGACACATACAGAGACGAATACACAAACATCCAGACCCAGAACAGACGTCTAAATTCATCATTCAGATGTTCGTCTGGCCGGGCATCGAGCCCAGAACCCACTGCTTGATAGACCGGTGTGGTGACCGCTCCGCCTCGCAGGTCTTCGAATTCGTCAAGGTCGTTATACATCAACAGTACAACTATGACACGATGGAAGCAGATGTATCTATCAAGGAACAAATGATCCGTATCAGCATTGAACAAATTACTAATAGCAATTACAATAACAATGGAGCATGAAATGGTTGTCGCTGGCACGCCGCTCTTCCGCGAGCCGCCGCCGCCAACTGGGTCAGTATTTGCTCCACTAAACAGGTGGGCACACACTAAATACGATAATTATCCAACTGATCAGAAGGAGGGTAATGTTTTTCGTATGTATGTTTGTTTGTATGCATGTCCTTGTCTATGGCCCGCGTTACAGCCCAAAAGCCTTGACGGATTGTAACATAAGACACACAGACATTGTAACATAAGATACTTACATAAGAATCGTCTCGGTTTGGGAAGTGACATAGGCTATATGATTTTTAAAAATAGCGCCTGCAAATAGAGGAACTAGCAAAATCGTTAAAAACATTAAACACAAAACCCGACTGCTTAAAACAAAATTTTGGATCATATTTTTAGAAATATATTTTTGTTATAGCGGCAGCAGAAATACACTATTTGTGAAAATTTCAACAGTCTACCGATCAAAGTTCATGAGATACAGCCTGGTAACAGACAGAGGGACAGACGTCCTAACGGACAGCGAAGTCTTAGTAATAAGGTTCCGTTTTGACCCTTTGAGTTCAGAACCCTAAAAATGCAGAATGCAGTTGCTATTACAAAAACACAATATCGCTCTAGTTTGCCAGCACCTCAACTCCGCGCACGAATAGTCAAGGGCTTATTGCTACAAAAACAACAAAAAAACTGAACAAATCTAATCCATTCGTCCTGACAACCCTTTTGTAGGGGCGTTTGTTTACTTAAACCCTTTTTATCTTTTTGCTAACTATTAAAGTTCGTTTTCGCAAGCTGGTGTTTTAAATGAGTTTTGGTCATTGTAAGCTGTTTTTTTAAAACAGTAGCAGTGCATTTATACTGTTCAGTCAGTCGTGAATGTTCAATTGAAACTGTTCTATTATGGGATGGTTCCAATAAAATAATAGATGGTTTAATGTGATTACAAATACTTGAAAAGAAAAATAAAATAGAAGGGAATATGCTGCATGTTTCTATGATTGTGTTTCAGATTAACTATGAAAATTTTGATTTTAATTACAGTTACAGTTTCTAAATTGGATTTTTTATTAACTTACAACAACGCTTTCTACACTTATAGAACCACAAAATTTCTTGTGTCGTGGGT
Source organism: Cecropterus toxeus (assembly GCA_018249875.1). Lineage (NCBI taxonomy): Eukaryota > Metazoa > Arthropoda > Insecta > Lepidoptera > Hesperiidae > Cecropterus > Cecropterus toxeus. Next base: position 4,764 of record DWNE01009624.1, read on the forward strand.
GCCATGGACACGCACTCAAAATTTATCATTCAGATGACTGTCTAGCCGGGGTTCGAATTATATCCCGAACAGTTCCGCATTTCTTCATGCCTTTTAACTATTTTCATTTCATAAATTAATGTCTCCGAAGATCGGGCTCAGTAGCGCGCCTTGGAAGAGGCCTATGTCCAGCAGTGGACTGATGCAGGCTGATGATGATAATGATGATGAAATTAATGACTCTATATAATTGTTACATTTCATCAGGCAATACTCAGAGTGAGAAGAGACTCGAGCTAAAAACACCTCCGGCACGAACTTTGGCTTCTGCGCGAATTGGGCTGAAGTTTTGGCCGAAGCCTATAGACTGAAGTTTATACAAAACGAAAACTAGAACAAACTGTAGCAAATGCAGTACACTACGATTGACATGGTTGCATTGCAGAGGAAATCACACAATCCTTAATGGGCTTGCTTTGCGTTATGATTAAAATTCACGTTATGTATTTCGAAATGTTATCATTCTTGACACGGTGCGAAATAAATTTAATTCGCTCTAGAAATACAAATTAGATACATTATAATCAAAATTATCACGTAAGTATAAAAGTTTCAAATTGGTATATTAGTATTAACTTTAAGACAATTCTGAACTGATTTTCTTATGGTTTTTCAACATAGTGCTAAGCGACCACTTCTCATTCATTGGACTGCATATTCTATTGCTACGAAATACTACATTATAAAAATAACTTTTACTTTGTTACATCAGATTGCTACATCTATTACATAAAAAACATTTTCTAGTTTATAACACGTTCGCACCCAACCTTGGTGGCTGGAGATATTATTATTTTTCTTGTTTCAATGTCTGTGAGCGGGTTAGGCGCGGAATCCAGGCGGTTAGAATTAACCCGGCGCTGGCCGTCAGCCAGCTCACGACAGATAACGTGGACGTTTGCTGCTAACATACCAACGTATTATGATAACGGTAATATGAGCAATAATTATGAGAACACGTGAATAAACCTGGATAACACAAACTAAGCTCTAAATAAATCTTATCTGGAAAATCTCGCGACAAGAGTACAATTTTTTGTAATACAGAATATTCCTTAAATTTTTACAATGCAACAAAATGATGAGTTTGATTACTACACACTATGAAGATGCATATTCATTCTTATCAGGGATACTATCCAATATATCCAATAATAATACAGAATGCTTTTTTACTCAAGTATTTCGAAAAAAATCTAACTATGCACTTTGGTATAAATCAAAGACCTAAGCATATATCGCTCTTCTTTAAAGTATAGAATTTGACTATCAAAGCACACTTGAAAAAAATCACTATAGTTATTGCTTTCAAAATCATTTATCCGACATATTGCTACACAGGCATTAGAATTCCATGTATTTTCAGTAGCAACCACATATAAAAATGAGGACTTATCCGCGGATACGTTAAAAAGCCATTAATTACATAACATAACGCGGCGGCAGCGGAGTGTAGCAGCAAACACATAATGTAATTCCACCGGCAGCAGGGGGCGCTGGGGAGACGCAGAATTTAATATTGGCGGCGGCGGGTTAAGGCGCGTGCAAATAAAACTCTATGAGACCGCACCCCCGATAAGGCGGAGTACTAGCTTCGGATATAATACGTGCTGGTGTTTTATTGAGCAGTGATAGCCCAGGTTGTAATCTAGAAGGTAGCATCAGTGTAATAGACCGGGAAGGTACCACCGCCATACGTGAAGCAGCTTTTGCGTTTCGCTGGAAGGGTGTGGTTGTCGGGTCCCTTATATATGAGGCGATCAGCTTAGTCCTCGTAAGTAGCAAATCATTTGTGACGAACTTCTGATATATATGAATAGACTGTTTTATATGCATTTACTTGTAAACGGTTAGGGAAAAAGGTAACCACTTACTATCTGGTAGACTGCATACTCAACTGCCACTTCAATAAAAAAAATCACAGAACCACCACTGATTTTCCTAAAATGAATAAGAAATGATTTATCACTGCTTTTCGCTGAAGGAAAACACCGTAAAGAAACCTACAAACGTATTTTTTTTGAAGTAGAAGAATTTAAGACGGTAGAACCCATTGTGGTTCGACTCCGGACGCACCACTACATCGATTTTTAATAACAACAATGTTAAGCGCTGCTGTGTTTTAGTTTGAAGGGTGGTAAAGATGTGGTAAGAAATAAAGTTATCCGAGTCGCTCCAACTCAGTCCTTAGAGGTTGCGACATGTGCAGCCGATCTCAAGTAGTCAACCTAATGGTAAGAGGTTACCACCACTCATGGACCTCTGTCTCTGTAGCAACGGAGAAGGTGGCAGTTGCTACTCTACCAGGTAGTCGGCTTCCCTGTTCGCAATTTCCATTCCATAAGACAAAGAAAATGTGTTGTCTGTCTCTCTTACTGGCTGAGGGCCAGCACAGGACAGCATATGTAACTTTCTAGTAGAAACTTTTCTCAGGTTAAAATTACAAGTAGCTGGCGTTTAGTAGCTATTGCCTTAAAATGCTTTCGTTAAAAAACTCCTGTGGGACTACTGCTCAAGTAGAAAAAGAAGGAGTAGGTACAATGCAAAATAGGATGGTTATGTTTCAATAAGCAAATGCTTTGCTGCCTTGGAGTGCAAATGTTAGGACGCACTGTGAACTGCGAACATAGTTGACGGGTATGATATACCTCCAGAAGTACCATTTCCACAGCTATTCTGTTCTTATACCTGTAATTTAAGAACTGCCGAATTTGGGTTTAAAGAGATTACGGAAGACTTTAATTGAGTTCTTCTGTCGTAGTCCCAAGACGCAATATAGACAGACGTATCTGTGGCCGGCCTCAACAAAACCTCTTAGTCATTCCGAAGTTCATTGACGTCAAATGACCACTGCCACTTATTGATATCTGCAATCAATTGGCACCAGTGATCACTTAATATAAAAAATATATATGTAAAAACAAAATTCTTCCCACTACTTCAGTTTTTACCCGACTGTGTCATCTATTTCTTCGGCACGCTCTACAGCCCAAACGCCTTGACGGAATGTAACTAATGGCATATCATTAGAATAGTCTCAGTTTGGAAAGTGACATAGGCTATATTATATTTTTTTTACATGGCACCTGCAAATAGCAGAAATGGGGGAGGGGCGAATGTTTTTTTTATTAGCATTGCATTTTATTATCATATCATACCTATATTAGGTATCAAATGAAAGCTAGTAAATAAACCATTCTAAAAATACTTGACTTGCTTATTTTGTCGAAAATGCATGTCAAGCGTTAATTTAAATGTAGCATTATGAGAATTTTGAAGCGCTTCCCCTTAAGCGTGTGTCTGCGGATATTTTTACAAACGTTATTACTGTCGACGGCGCGCCCGGTTTAGCTTTCTTTATTAAATTGTCGTTCGGGCCGCATTAGCCTCTGAGCGGCTGAGTTTGCTCAACTCTGAGCCACTGAGCACTGGAACTCGACGCTTAGTTAATGAGTTGCTCAGTTGTTTAGGTATTCATTCATTTAGCGTTTTAGCGAAGGTTTCTACTTTCGTTCAGTTTACTGTTTGGTGTGACATTTGTCTTTTCTTCTTTAGGTTTTGCCCTATTTTGTGTTTTTTTTTAATGATTCCCCTTCTTTCAATGCAGTAGTTGTGTCAAAATTAATAGGAATATGTCTTAGGAAATGATATGTAGGATATTTAAAGTTGGTGGGAACAAGTATGGTTCAACTTTGGTAGTGTACCACCGCCACACTCATTTATTTGTAGCGTCTGTCCGAGGCTTCGGGAAATAGCACTTTCGGCTTCGAATAACATTGGCCGAAGTTTTGGCCGAAGTCGAAAGTAAAAATTAAAAAAACTACGAACGCAGTAACCGTGATTGAGATGTTAAGCGCAGAGGTAAGCGGCGCACACAGTTGTGTTTCATATTCACGTTATTTTTAAATGTTATAACTTTTGGCAAGTATCAAAGCAATTGCAATCAAATCTAGAAGTAGTTTATACGTAATCAACATTACATACTGTTAATATACAAAAGTCGGGTTAAAACACCACAAAAAGAAGTGTAGAACTGTTAATCGCCCAGTGCACTCCAAAAAAACCGTTTGTGTTAATTAGGCGACCCGAAAAATTAGTTTTTGAAGATTATAGTCTTTTTTAGTTTATTGTCGATTTTTTTGTTTCTGCTTACTTCAGGAATGTCACAGCCGAACTAACATTTATTGTCATTTGCAAAAATCAACAAAATATATTATTATATATACTAACACTATATTCATATATACAAGATACATAAATATAATATATACATACATACATATATATAAATAAATACGTCCATAGATAAAGAGAAATGACTGTATTCAGATCAGTAATAATGTCAATAGATAATAAACTAACATATTTAATGAACCCGAAGTTTTTTTTGAAGCTTGTTTTGCTCATTGGTTTTCTAAGATCGTCAGGGAGCGCATTCCAAAATCGAACGGCCTGAACAGCGAATGAATAAGAAAGGAAACCTGAATGGTGAAGAGGAATAGAGAGAGTCAGCGTCTCAGAAGATCGTAGGTGCCGTTCGTGATTGTCACGCAGGTACTGAAATTTGCATTTTAAATAGTTAGGAGAGAAATCATCATATAAGATAGAAAAAAGTGTAGAAAGTATCCTTATTTCTCTTCGTTGACGAATAGGAGGCCATTTTAACTGAGACCGAAAAGAGGAGACATGGTCGAACTTACGAAGACAAAATATAAAGCGGATACAGTTATTAATAAGCCGATCTAACTTGTCCAGTAGTTTCTCATTAAGATCGGTAAAACACACATCACCATAATCAATAATGGGGAAAATAAGAGCGTGCACCAGAATTAACTTTACCTTGATAGGAAGGAAGTTTCTTAGCCGATTAAGAGCACAAAGCCTAGCAGTGGCAGTTCGACACGTGTCTCGGACGTGCGTAGACCAGCTCAGATTACTATCGAAGTGAAGCCCAAGTTCCTAACTGACGAGGAATACTGTATTAAAGAATTATTAACATGACCGTAATTAATTACTAGTCAACGAATAATTTGATCTGTGAATAATCTATACCAGGGTTTCTCAAACTTACGCCTCTGCGTACCCCTTTTCGGTATTAAAAATTACGAAGAACCCCTTAAAATACCTTTACTTAAAGTAGAATTATACTAAAGGTTTAAAGTAATAATCAGTAGGGTTAATAGATATGTGATGTTAATTATTAACATATTTGGGGTTGTTCCAAGAGCAACTTTACTTTTAATTGTCTAAGTAGCCGTCATTACGTTAATTTTGTTGCATAACCCTTACAATTAGCGAGCTTACACCTAGGGGTACGCGTACCCCACTTTGACATACTCTGACCTACACAAATCAGAGTGAGACATAGTAACATACACGAGCCAAATTGATCTATGTAATTTAGCTATTTAACTCAATGATAATTGTCGTGTCCAGCCAATTCCCAGTTGGCATGCAATTAAAGTGAATTGTGGTATATAATTCATAACCCATGAAATATCATCCTTTTTAGGGTTCCGTAAAAACGGGACCCTTTTACTAAGACTTCTTTCTCCCAGAATGAGAGAGTTTTAGGCCATAGTCCACCGCGCTGGCAAAGTGCAAATTGGTAGACTTCACACACCTTTTCTCCTTTTTTTTAGAAATCTTTCAGATGTGCACGTACACATCATTTTAGAAAAAATCTGTGGTGCCTGGGATTCGAACCTCGGACCCTCGATTGAGAGGCCGAGTTTCAACCATTAGGCTATCATTGCTGTGGTGTGTCTGGGCTGTATCTCATGAACCCTGAGAGCTAGACACTTGAAATTTTTACAGGTGACTTCATTCTATTGCCGCTATAATAACAAATATGTGTGTGTAAGTTGTGGTTTCCTATAATTGGAAAGGCACCAAGTTTCTCTTTGTGCCTTTCCAATTATAGGTTCCCTTTGCTGTATAATTTTAAGAGTGCTGTGTACTTTCCGTTGGAGATCCTTAAATAAATAAATAAATAAATAAAT
>DWNE01009625.1:0-10804 GCA_018249875.1 Cecropterus toxeus
GCAAAACCCGAGTCCGAGAGGGTAGAAGTAAAATAAAATGAATTACCAAATGGAACGTTATAGTCCTCGGTGCTGGTGCAGCGGTGGGTCGATGCATCTGTAACAGCCTGCCCAAGTTAGTAGCGATGGGTACTGCGTCTTTAGGGTCCACGAGGCCCGCACCAACTAATTCCCCGGATATACCCTCAGCCGTGTCCTTCTTGAGATCGAACTCGAAACGGATGTCATTCAATTCGCCAACTTCGTTGCTGTTTAAAAGATATTTTGATGTATTTAAATATTTTTCAATAATTATGGTACTGTTTTTAGAACGATGTTGTTTATCGCTAGTTATGGGTGGTACGGTGGATAGGCTATGATGAAGTTAATGTAGTGTAACAACAGTTATATAGAGTGCTCGGGCGTGAAGAAAAGGAGATTAAGAAATCCATAACTTTTTTCTCATATACTATCTATATATAAAGGCGCTGTCGGTTATCAAGCAGAAGTTGCTAGTTAAATAGCTAACAAATTTCGAAATAGATATGTTGCTAGCGAACAAAGTTATACAATGAGATATTTCTCAATCGACATATGTCCCGACTACATCAAAAGGAAGGGAATGTTTTCAATGTATGTCTGTTATAGACTAGACAAGAACTTACCGGAGTCTGAGTACGAGGTTTAATGTCGTCGGTTGAGCCACGAGCGGAACAATATTGATATTGGTGGGAGGCTGGGGAGCAGCTTGGGGAGCTTGGCCAGTCTGAGGTACTTGTGTCATATTGGGAAGTATTTGGTTATTTGTCCCGACCGATTGGTCTTTCATTATAGGCTGCACAGTCTGTGGAACTACCGCTTGATTTTGTTGAATGACTGGTTGCTGCCCCTGCATTGGGTTAACTGCAATCGGATGACCAGCCGCTGCTTGCTGAAGTCCTTGTACAATCGGTTGCAACCCTTGTGGTACTCCTTGCATCAATATTGGTGCCACTGGTGGCACAACTTGGCCCAACGGTTGGCCCATTTGTGGCAACGCTTGAGCCATTGGTTGTCCCATCATTGGTAGCGCTTGGTTGATAATTTGGCCCATTGGAGCGACCACTGGTGGAACAATGCTGCCCATCTGGCCAACCATTGGAACAACTGGGGGAGGAGCAGGCCCGACTTGGTTCATTATCTGATTGGGTACAAATCCTGGCTGCATCATTGGTTGAGGTGCTTGTTGGGGCATCATTGGCGTGGGGCCTTGTATGGTGGCAGATACAATAGGTCCTTGCGCAACATATTGGGAACTTGCTGTTGGATTCAACTGGGTTCCTATTGAAGCGGTTACAACGGCTCCGGCCATCGCTATATCAGACGGTTTAGGTGCAACCCGTGGAGCCTTGGTTCCAGACGATCCAGGTTTAGATGATTTATCGTCCTGAAAATAATATTATGACTTTAAAATCATATCTATCATAGTAGCTATGTCTTAGAGAATAAAGTGTAGGTGTAATAACTTATAAGCTTTTATAAGCTCCAACTAACCTTAGTTACTAACCTTAGCTTTATTTACTAAACGGTTTTTGAAATAATTTATTTACTAAATTACGGATGTGAAAAATATATTGAATTGCGGCAAATATATAATTAACTGGAAGACTAATAAAGTTAAGATTGAAAAAGAGTGAAATTTGAGGTAAGCGTTTAAGTAATGCAGTTTAAAGAGTACTATTTTTGTTAAATTAAATAATGTCCAAAACATCGTATATTTTAAGACTTATTAGATTTAGTGGAATATGATGTATGTGCGAAAGGGTGTATGTGTACGTATTTGAGTATATATATCTGTGCGTATGTGTGTGTGTGTGTGCTCGAGAATGCGTGTGTATGTAACCCCGAAATCCACTGCATATGGAGCAACTCACCTCCTCATTGTCGCTTTCGACCGATCGCGTTCTCACTAGCTTGTTCATCGGCTTCTTGTCGTCTTCCTCGTCAGTGTTTTCACCTTCGTCTTCTTCCTCGCTCCACACCCACTCCCCGGACACTGTACGATGGAGACGACCAGAGGTGCCCGGTTGACGTTTGCTAGCCTACATAAAAATTGCAATTAGTGGTCTAAATCGTCGAAGTTCAAATGTAATAGTCGGAAAAATACTTTATTAATGATTTGCAAGGACCCCTGCACAGGGTTGGCAGCCTGTATTATTGGATGTCACTGATGAGTTATTTATTAAAAGGACAACTAACAAATCATTAAATGGCATTAAAATTTTTATACATAAGTCTGTTTTAGCATTCAAGACCGCATTCAAAATGTTTGGGTCTTCTATGTTTATGACCTGCACTGCTAATGAAAGTCCTTTGGATCGTCTCCGAGACCTAGGTTGCTAATGTACAGAAATTGGCAAATAACTCTATCAACTGAACGTAATAACTATAACTGCTAATGGCAAAGATACAGTTTTATCCTTAGTATATTATTTTAAAATCGTAAACTTGGTACTCTAATTCTACCTTGGTTAATGGCCTCATATTTATTCATTTTTCCCTTTTTTTTCATAAATATCGTAGTTCCGTAGATTGAACAAATGGTCAACAAACAAAGATTCTTTGAACTATTTCGACTAGTAAGAACTAAATAAAGGTGGCCTTAAGGTATTAGATGAGTGACCGTCAGTGGTAAATTTCGATAAAAAAAATTATTGAGATGCTAATTCGAGACATTCCTACTTTACATCTGTGGTCGACCTCATATAAGCAATTTATACTGTTTAGGGTTGATTACAGATGTCCACAGGCTGCTGTGCTTACTAACCGAAGAGCTGCATGCTTGTTTGTTTCTTAAATTTTATAGAAAACGATGCAAACCATCAAACTACATAGTAAATTACCTGACATGACCACTTACCATCGAATGAACTGAGCATGCACTCCACTCGATGGCTTCTTCAATCTCATTTTATATACTAATATATAAAATGAGATGATCACAAACAAACACACTGGTCCGATTAACATGAAAGTAGTTTATCTAACTGGTCAATACATAGGGTTCTTTATATTTCGATATTTTGCATTATTTCAACTTTTTAATGTGCCGTAGCGAAGCACGAGTACTTCATTTAGTTCAATAAAAGAGATTTACGTACCCAGGAAAATTAACAGAATAGAAGTAAGGTAGAACTGAAATAAGATTTATATATTACCTTATGTACTCTGGTTTCATAGCTGGGCCCGATAGCAACCACGGTTTGCGTCAAGTACTTTTTATCTTTTGCTTTCTTGAAAAACGGGTGTTTGAGCAGCTCGCCCGCAGTGGGGCGCTTAGAGGGGTCCTTTTGAAGACAGTCCACAATCAGCTTACGGAAAGTCTTCCCGTAGATCTTATATTGCTCTTTTTCATCTGCACCTGAAATATTTTAATCAATCAATCGCGAATTTGAATTTGAATGTAAAATAAAAATACGCGCAAATAATATACTTCGTTTATTTCTCTAATTCCGTAAATAAAAATAATACTATTACTAGATTTAAAGGGATTTTTAATCTTAGCACTTATTAAGAAATCGTAGAAATCTTACAGAGTCACAAACCACTTTGTCCTAAACCACGAAGAGTTCGATTTTTTTTAATAATTTATATGTAAGCGAATATTTTACTTGTTTTATTTATATTACACTATGCATGGTAATTTAATTCAACAACTTGATTTTTATATTCAAGCTTAAAAATAAGAAGTAAATGTAAAAGTAATAAGAAGTAAAAAGTCGAAAGTTAAAATGTACCTGTGTCGAGATTAGGTGGATCATTTTGCAGGGTTAACATGAGGACCTTCATCGGTGGGTACTTGTGGTAGGGGGCCGTGCCGGTGGCCATTTCGATGGCAGTGATTCCGAACGACCAGATATCTGCTTTGAAATCGTAGCCATGATCCTGCGATAAAGAATATAACTAGATATAATTTGCCTGAACACACATGATACTCCAATTTCTCCATTTGTTTTTGTTTACCTTTCGCTATATGTGTGAGTGAAATACTTATATGTGTAATTAAGCGCCTTTTTGGATAATATTCATAATTGGCACATAGTCGTACACTTGACCCAAAAGAAGTGAGTAATGACAGTTACTCTTTGCCGTACATTTTTATGAATATTGTACGAAAAATCAATCATAACTTCTGCAACTGCTATAAATTGACATTTGTTTGATTGCTTTAGATTTCATCAATTTCTCTCCTAATTTTCAACAATAACACGGGCTATTGCAGGGGATTAGTTGGGGTCGAAACAAACCGCACATCTCACCAAGACGAGAGGGTAAAAAAAAACGCCAAAATCAAAACTTAATTAATAGACGTCCCCTTATTAGTAAAATATTGTAAATATATAGATAATACAGGTAATACAGATGAGATAATATAAATCAATACCTGCTCCATAACCTCGGGGGCCATCCAACAAGGCGTTCCGACGAAGGTGTGGCGCACTTTCTGGCGGGACATATCGCGTCCCGTAGCGAGCCAGGCGGACACCCCGAAATCAGCTATCTGGACGGTACCGTCGTCACCGATTAGGATGTTACCGGCCTTTATGTCCCTGGAATATAAGGAGTTGACCAGTTTATATGCTAGCATTATTCGACTGCACTTACAGCCACATCCAGATTTTTTTCTGGCGGCATTGAAGTCTTGTAGAAAAGATTAGGAAGGCATTTTCCTAATCTTTTCTGTTCTTTTACCGTCCCTGAGAGAAAACTAATCCACCCAACTCCGCTGCACATAAAGTGATTTTGGTGGGATTTTAAATTCAGAAATTTCTTCTACACTTTTACTCGACTACTGTATCAGACGGAAGATAATGTTTATCGTATGAATGTGTGAAACTCTAGATTTCTATTTGGTCATCCTACTTTAGAGTTTTTGGGTTACAAAAAACCCTCTATGAAGCGATGTGCTTATGAAATCTTTATATAGCATATGTAGCATTTCGTATATGACTAGAGTGACGTAGCCTCCTCCCTCCCTCCAGTACTTGACAGTAATGGGTAGGTCTATAAACGACAAATTTACGTCTAAGTTCCTCTTGCTACGCTGAAACAATTATTTAGACCTTGGTCCTTATACTTGGCAAGAAAAGTGCTGATCAGAGGAAAATTAAAACAGCTTCAAAGTCACTGTGGTAGTACAAGGTAGTAAGAGGGTAGGAGCAGTGTAGTTCGACCGAGGAAAACCATCGCCACACCTATTTCTAGAGTGAAGCAGTTCTCGCGTTTCGATGGAAGGGTGTGGTTACCGACTCTCATATGAAGCGACCATCTTAACCCTTGGGAGTAGCAACGCACCTGTCGACTTTCGATAACACCTTTGTTCTAAATGAAGTTGCTTACAGATTTCTATAGGTAGCAGTAACCACTTACAATCTGATCAAAAAGTATGTTATTCCTAGTGTTGTGAGGGAGACTTGAGCCAGCAATGAATTTTGTATTGAAGTAAGTAAATATTTACGAAATTCAGGTTAGATTTTGTTTATAAAAGAAAGAAAGAAAGAAGTAGCAAACGAGCATGCAAGCCATATATAAGTGGTTACTGCTGTCCATGGATATCTCCAATCCCAGATAAGATGAATCTTACTTGAGGTTACCCACAGATGCGTTGCTACCCCTGAAGACTAAGTTAGTATGGATCTCCATTACCATACCCTTCAGACAAGTATGCAAATACACTGCTGTTATTAAGCAGAAATAGGTGTGGCGGTGGTGCTTCCGGAGTCACCACAAAGGATGATACCACCTTTAATATAAGTATTCCTATACTGCCACACAGGTGTATATCATCAAGGATCAAACCGAAAATCGTTTACGCCATAGTTACATGGTGATTACTTCTATTAATATTTGGTCACAAGATGCCATTGGCAGTGCAAGTGATACAGATGAGATCCATATAATTGAAGCAGGCACAAAAATTCGCAAATGATATCGTATTTAACTACCAAATAAAACTGCTTGTTGTCATAATTCTAACTTAAACAAAGGTGCATACTACAAACAGACATACAAGTCAACCCATACGTCGTCAGCCCATTATTGTCCCACTGCTGGGCACGGGTCTCAAGATGTGAGGGGATTAGGCTTTTGTCTATCGCGTTGACTAGGTACGAATTGATAAACTTCAAACATCTATCAGAACTTTTTTGAAGAACTCACAGGCTTGTAAGTTTCCACACAATTTTTCCCTCACCGAAACATAGTGACAATTAATTTCTAAACACAGCATTAGATCAACTTTGTATACACATATACTCCATTATATTATATATATTTCGTGGTAAGTTTTGCTAAAATACCTTTATTCTATCACTTAATGGTTAATTCCTCTTTGAGTTTATGTCAGAGCAACGGCCAATTCTTATAATGAAGTATTACTTAGCATAGCCACATCGTGAGCGAAAGCATATTTTGCGTAGATCATTGATTATCATCCTCATAATAGAGTACTTATTACATATAGGGAGCAATGGCAAAATTCTAACATTACTGATACATAGCAACATTTTTATATATATTCATAACTTAGCAGCACATAACAGAATAATTTTAGTGCATAGTACGAAGTATAGATGAATTGTTAGTGTTTTTAACAAATCTAGCGGCCTGCGTCACTGCTTAATAGGCTAGACTTTGTTTTATATGGTAATTTCGCTTAAAGTAGTAGCTAATGGACATTTGCAATGCTGCCAACTCATCACCCAGCTTTATTTCTCATCAATTTTATTCAACTATCCATTTGATCATTATATTATGAGCACGAGCGTAGCAAGATCATAGCAAAGCGTCTCGCGAATCAACATACATATATAAACTCTTCCGTTACTGGGTTAGTGACTGACTGACAGCGCACAGCCGAAGCTTCTGAGCGATGAAAGTTGAAACTTGGTATAAAGATTCTTAGGGAGTATAGAGGAGCACTAAGAGAGGATTTTTGGAAATTCCACCTGAGAAGGGTGAAAAACTTTTATATGAAAGTTCTACACCGTTGAAGTTAGTGACTTGAAAATTTGTATTTTAGTTTACAACAAAGTAATGGATACGTGTTTCTGATTTTTCTGAATATCAACCCTCAACGCCTCAATTTATTATTATCAACGTTTATTGCATGTATCTTATCCAATACGGCGGATGTCTGAAGATGACAGACCTATAATTTTTAACACCGCCATGCATTTGGTACATACAAAGGTAAGTTATTAAGTATTCTTCATTTTCTAGAGAAATGAAGAATACTTAAAAACAAAATGAAGTTCCTAAAAAGCTTGTGTATGAAAACTTTCTAAATTACATCTTAAACATGGATGTTCAAATAATTTATGCAACACTGCACACAACATTATACATGATAGAACCCATTAAGAGCTTGTGATGGTACTACGGTCACTGTAACACTAAATATTTCTGCTTTACATCAATAACGTCATATTGTGTCGCATTGATACCATTACAGTTACAACATTTTTTGCTAATAGCTCAGCTGTTTCGATGAACACAATCTTTTCCACAAGAGCGAATCTGTTGTCATTACGTGAATACTAGCTGTGCCCGGCGGTTTCTTACGCTACTACGTAAGAAAAAAAAATATAGCGTAATATTATAAAGCCTAATAACCTTCCTCAATAAATGTACCAATCAACACAAAAAAATCAATTGAAACCAATAGTTCCTGAGATAAGAGTGTTCAACCAAACAAACTCTTCAGATTTGTAATATTAGTATAGTACATGTATATTTCAGCAATTGCAATCTTTCAATCGCCTCGGATAATGCTTTACTGACAATTCGCTCGTCTGCCCTCATGCGTTATATACATACTTTTAAACAAAATACAACAACGCTTTAAACGCTTTAACTCTTTCTACACTCATAGCGCCGCAGTAGGATTTCCTGCATCGTTGGTACCATGGACACACAAAGACAAACACACAAACACCCAGATCCAGAACGGAATCTAAACTCATTCACATTTCTGTCTGGCCGGGTATCGAACCCGGGACCAACTGCGTGTCAGACCGGTATGGTGACCGGTTCGTCGTCTTAAAGCGCAACAACGCATCTGTAATCGCCTCATGAAGCCTACTATTTATATAAAACTAAAGCGCAACAACGCATCTATAATCGCCTCATGAAGCCTACTATTCATATAAAACCACTAGCTGTGCCATTCAGTTTCACCCGCGTTTAGTAGAGAACAATCGATTAAAAAAAAAACAAACATAGGGTGATGTTATAAATAGCGTAAACCCTTCCACTGTAAATTTACTATTCAACACAAAAATATTTTTTCAATTCGAACCAGCAGCTCCTGAGATTAGCGCGTTTAACCAAACAAACTACTGTTTTATAATATTAGTATAGATTTACAGATGTTTATGAGCTGCCACTTAAACATCTGACGGCCTGATAAAAGTGACACACGAACAGTTTACTCGTCCACAACTACTATTATAAAAAAAAAAAAACATATTGAATTATACATATGAAATTAAGTACCAATTTAATTACTTGGTTACGAAATTAATATTCAATTTATTATAGGATACCTCAAAACATATTAATAAGCACAATTAATACAGAAATTGCGGTGAGCTCATTAACAAGCAAAAATAAGCATTGCTCTATACAAGATAAAAAGGGCTCTTATTCAAAAAGTTACATAAATTTATTAGCTATAGTTTTGTATTTGCTGGTAGTTGGTAGTATAAAAAGGGAGAATAAAGTACATTTAATTCTATACATCAACTTTTACACTTCTGCTAGCTGATTCGTCTCGTATTAAATCGCGGTCCTATTGTACTATAATCAACCCGATATGAAATAATTATACTATCCTTATATATAAGAGAAACAAGAATGAAAATATGTACGAGCGTGTGACCACTTAGCATAACGGTAAATGTTAAATCTCCAGGTGATAGAACCAGTGTAGTTCGACCGAGGTAACACCGCCACACCTATTTCTAGCGTGAAGCAGTTCTGGCGTTTCGGTGGAAGGGTGTGGTTGCCGGCTTACTTGTATATGAGGCGACCATCTCAATCCTCGGGAGAAGCAACGCACCTGTGATCGACTTCAGATAGAACTGCTGTTCTATATGAACATCCTTACAGACGTCCATGGGCGGCAGAGGCTACTTACCATCAGGTGGACCGCTCGTTTCCTACTTTAATGTAATAAAAAAATATCCCCGTTTGGGATAAGCGCTAGTGTACTCTAGGTTGAAGATTATGGCAGTTCTACACAAGACGTTCTTAGTTTTCAATAATAAGCGGCTATTTGTGACTGACTTAAAGTAGAAATGTTCTATAGAGTTGATTACTAATATCCATATGTCAGAACCTGTGAAATATTACATTCGCTACAAGCTTAATTGCCACCCAAATTTTATGAAATACAATGTATTGACAATTACGTACAATGAGTATACTGCTCAGGTAACAATTGGGGACTATAGAACAATGGCTTACAGAAAAACTATTCGCGTATTCGCTTTTCGCAATTCTTACAATATATTGTCAATCCATTATTGTTCCTTTGCTGAGCAAGGGTATTTTATCAAGATTAGAGTTTGCGCCCATAGTCTATCGCGTCTAGTAGACTTAATGCACATATGAATTGTTTTTTATTGAACTCTTAGATGTTTTGGTTTCCAGGCGATGTTTTTCTTTGTCGTAAAACAGTAATAATTAATCTATTGTGCACAGAATTACTTATTTAGGAAAATAAGTGGTACATGCCTGGGATTGTAGTAGTGCATAGTACGAACCTCGGACTCTCGGTTAATAAATGCTCTCACAATCACGTGTATTTTCCTTTTAGTAAAGAATAAATCTTATTTAAGAATGCAAAACGAAGAGAAAATATATTGAATATTTTTCATTGGCGTTTGCGTTACGTGTCACGTACAATATTAAATTCGCCATTTTAATTAAGCTCATTTTATCAAAGAGAGAAACGCGAACAAACACGAATAACAAGCATAGCGTCGAATTTTAATATAACCTCATTGTACATGATTAGCACAAAAAGTAGCCAGGCGTGAAGATTTAGATAAAACCATACAAAAGATCTATTATTCACATACAATACAACATAATAAAATGACATTCGAGATATATTTAGTACAGGCGGCTAGCATAATAGCTACTCGTACTTGCCTCAATAATACGGATACAATGGTAATTGGAATTTCAACTAACTCGCTCAACAATGGCAATGCTTTCAATACATTAATGACGATGAGACTCGTAAGATTATTATCCCAAGAATCGTTGGAACATGGAAAAAACATAGCAAATATTTTGCACTGCTCATATCGGTATAGGTATATCGATAGAAGAAAAAAATGCAGTCGAATTAATAATTCCTCCTTTTTTTAAATATGAGCGTAGCTTTTTAAAAATATGAGCGTGAATGACAAAAAGCGACTACTTCACCAGATAAAAAATTTATATCAAAGTTAAAAATCAAATCAACTGTGGATCTTTAAGTTTGTGACAGTCATTTTTGGCCTATATATTAAATTTTAAATGGCAGACAATTGGCATATAAAAGATAAAAAAATTCGCCACATTTTTTTCTTGTTAGTTACAGCGCTTCGTAATCATAAAAAACGAAGTTATGTTTTATTAACTCTAAAATCGTTATAATAATATTTATAGTCGATCTACACCAAGAAGAAATAAGTTACGTTGGGGTAACATCGGAGGTGGGGTAAAGCCGTACAGTTTAAATTGTGGACTAAATTGACCACATTTATAAAATTGGCGACTTCATATACCATGC
>DWNE01009626.1:0-10803 GCA_018249875.1 Cecropterus toxeus
TGCTAAAAATATAAAAACGTGTAACAGGATTCCATCATACTTAAAATAATAGCAATAAGCCGTTGTTGATTTTAGCAAAAGTCACTGTTATTTTGAAACTCTTATCTAAAATCGTGACTTTAAAACGCTTTTTAGTTCTTTAAAACTTCAAATTTTGAACACACTTGAGTTATCCTACAAAGCCTGATTATTTATTTCAAAGAAAATATTGAGACTTATAAGGTCCAATAAAATAAAAATAATTATTTACAATATTTTATAAAATCTTTTACTAAAATTGTAAACATATTAGTTTATACGTGCTTTTATTAAATGTGGTAACATTTTATTTTCCTTCATTCACTATTGTCAATTGGTTTCATTCGTTTCGTTCGTTCGCTCTTTCTTTAGCACGTTCACTCGTCAACATTATTGATCCGTTTTTCATTTTGACTGACAAAATAATTCAATTTATAGTAATTTGTGTTGAATCAAGTAGTTCTAGTCCATAAATAAATACTCATCTATTACCAAGACACGTGAGTATCAACCGTTTGTGGTTATCTCATTGTTTTCGCCGATCGGTTGGCGTGGCATCGTCAAGCCATGGCGACATCTTGTATTTCATTGTATTTATCTATGTATGTTTTGTGACCCCAGTCGCTTTGGTTTTAGATCTGAAAATATATCACAATGAGCTCAGGAGGCACACGCGTGTACGTCGGCGGACTGGTGGAAGGCATAAAGAAGGAGGATTTGGAGAGGGAATTCGACAAATACGGCAAATTGAACTCAGTTTGGGTCGCACTTAATCCCCCAGGCTTCGCGTTTATAGAGTTCGAGAACATGCAGGAGGCGGAGGATGCGTGTAGCGCGATGAACGGTTTCGAGATGTTAGGCGCGACGCTGAAAGTAGAGCTATCTAGAAAGCGGGACGGGCCGCGTCGGGGCGGGAACTTCCGCGGCGGGCGCGGCGGCGGCGGCGGCGGCTACCGCGGCCGAGGGGGCTCGTTCGGGGGCAACAACAGATTCAACTCGTTCGGCGGAGGCCGCCCCTACAACCGCAACGGCCAGAGCAACGGCTATGGCTCCGGTAACGGCGGTGGCAACTTCAGATCTCGATCACCTCTCTCCCGATTTTAATTTAATTCTAGTTTAAGTTAGGTTTAGTGTTATCGTAATCTGAAGCCTCCTTGTGTTAAGTTCAATATCTGCTAATACTGGGGGCTTAATGCTGAGATGAGTTCATTTGTGTCTATGTCCCTTGGAGTTAGAGGTAATGTACTTTTTATTACTATTTAGCTATAGATTTCTTCCCACATAATGCCCGTTGCAAGGGTTTCATATCGCAGCAACAATATTCGTGACAATTAAATAGTATGTTTTGCTTTGTTTCCTCACTCATGTGTTGGTAAAATATTATAAATTTCAATTTCAATTAAGGAAAAAGATAAATTTAATTATTGCAACAACATCAAAAAAGTGTAATATGTTTATAGGAAGATTTAAGAATATCAATAAACCCCAGAATATGTGCTGGGATGCTTTATTTTTTAATGCGATGCATATTTTTGGAGTAAATATAATAAAACCAATGTTTTCTTCAATAAACGCAAACTGTGTCAAATTTATATGAAATTGAAAGGAAAGGATGTATAATTAAATTGCACATATCACATGCAATTTTGAATTTAAAACCTTGCGATAGGAATTATGTGGGTCATATAAATCATTTTTATTTTATCATACCTTGATGTGTTGACAATGCCTAATGCTTTATGACATTCTAAAACTTCTGTAAGCGGACTTAGTGATGAAGAAATTTATTGGTCTATTCAGATTGTCTTATTACGTAGACTTAAAAAAAATATTTTCCACATTAATGTGCAAGTCAAGGCTGCGATGACCTGAAGCCTTTGTTTGTAAATGATTTGACGTATGTATGCAAGACATCTGTAGAATAAATTGTTGAGTTCAAAGTTGGGTAAGTTAGTATTTTATTTTTGAGAATATTTTGTATGTCAACTTAACTTTTGTGGAAATCATAAACATATTAATGTTATCATTAGAATTTAGAGTTTGAACGTATGTTTTAATATCTGATAGCTTGGATTGGTTTCATCTCCAGACATGCATATATAGGGCACTCAAACTTAGGCTTCTAAAATGTATCTATGAGCTATTTAAAATTAGACTGGTTTTTCTACATGCAATAAGTGATGGATATTGCAGTGGACAATTAACATCAGAGGCTGTATACCCGTTCATTATATATGTCACATACAAGAACAATATACAACTATCCCAAAATATAAATGGTTCAAGCTATTGGTCAATAGTTGTACCAACATAATTATCCATCGATTTGTTGATCACTAACAAATTAGTAATATGGCTTTTTGTGAATTTTAACTTAATCAAAATGTTTATTCTCACAATCTTAGATTAGCTATTGTGTTTTTGGGTGCTGGGTGAATTCATCATAAAAGATATAATAATAAACCAGTTTTTGAAGATACCAATATGACCTAATTAGATAATGTAGTTGTGTGCGAGTGATATTTGTGAGTGACTTAGTATTTTCTTCAAAAATAATTTAACATTGTTATATATCCAAACGTTTTTATAACAATGTAATTTATTTAATATGACAATATAATGTTATTTGTGTCTCCTTCATGTTGCCATTAGTATCCTCACTGGATGTTTGTACTTCATTATCATGAAGGTTATAATATAGTGTTTATCACATATATATATAATGAATATGTCTGAAAATTTCAAGTATTGAGGTTAATTTTATATCTGCAGACATTGCTTGTGTTAATATAGGTCGATATAAATTTGTGAATTCATATTCTCCTACTCAGTGTTAACATTTTGTTGTAAAAAACAGGCTGTTCAAACCTTGCATAACACTAAAAGCTTTTTGTTTAAGTTGTGACATCAGTCTGTCTCATGTTTGTAATAATGCATTGTTGTAAATGGTATGAAATCATTTTATAATTAGTTAAATATGGCAATAATCTTGTAATATATTCTTCATTTGTTTAGAGATAAAAAAAATATCTCTAGTTTAAATATTGGCATAAGTTTGTCCTTGAATGGCAATATGAGCATAAGTGCAAAGAACCCATTTTCAGAACTTTAGTTTTTCATAAATAAGTTATAAGTCACTTATTACAAGCGACTTAAAATCATATGTTTTTTAAGTTTTTCTGTCATTTTTGTGGCCAAGTTCAGCATTGTTTGACTTTGGTATGTTTGTGTATTTTATAATTGATTGATTCATCATGTAGCCATTTAGTTGTCTTATTCATTCGACATTGTCAGGTTCTTATAATCCTTTTGTTGCAGCTCCTCGGAATTATTATATCTCGAGTCTACATTTGCATCGAGAGCACTCAAGAACAATTCATTTGGACATTTAACATTATACCTTAGCACCCTTGGACTACAATTACCTTAAATATAATAAAAACAAAAACAATTATTCCGACTCGCGACTTTTATTTGAATATGAAAAGACCTACATAATTAAATTAATCTTACATTTATTTGAGTAATTTAGGTTATTAAAATGAAGGATATTTGTCTAAGAAGGGCTGCTTAGACAAGCCATTAGCAGTTCCATCTTGTTCAAGAAGTTTTTGCCTTCCATTCTCTCTAGTTTGATTTCTTTGAAGGCTCCTCCGAGGTTCTCCCACTTTTTATCTTGAACCAGTTCACTGGCGAAGAAGTCCTTTCTTGGCGATTGGGCAATGAACACTTGCATGCCCACTGAAGGCTCGCATCTGATTGCTATCATTCTGTCACCTATAAAATATTGGAAAAATTTAGAATATAATTTACATATTTGGCGTTATAAGGTGTTGGGTTGTTTGTCCAAAGCCACTTAATTACTCATAACAAGTCTTAAATACTACTGTGGTGCAAAATACGAATACAAACTTCATCTACTGAGAAATAAGATTTTCAATTTTCTACGAACTGGTTCTTAATTTGTTGGGACTCACTAATAGCTCACTAATATTGGATCTAACACTCGAAGTGATTGTGGGTAACTCATTTTACCCATACAGAGAATCCTAAATAATAGAAAATTATAATTTTGCAGATTATCTGGCACAGTTATGTGGATATTTACAGTATACGTTGATTATAATTTCCAACACCAGTAGCATCGGGAGTATGCTTCAGTCTTACTTCAATTGGAAAGACTGAAGTGGGGCAAACTGACTAAACTCCGCTTAATCCTTCCCTCTATTCCCATTACACAAGATATGTAAGTACAAAATTCTGGTAAAACGAGTAATGTTGTGTACATCTTGGGTTCCACAGATTTAAATCTGATATGTTGTCGAGCTCGCTAATTGCAGGAGGTTAATGATGCAATTTCAATGATTTAAACCTATGGTGCCTACACTCAACTTACCATTGGGTGAGGCAAGCAGGCAGGATGAGGCGTTTCCCAGAGGTTCAACAGGGCCGGAGCCCATATGAGAGCTGCTGGCGAGCAGCTGCCAGCCCATGCAGCGCCCCACCGCTTGGACAGCTGTCATCTGGTGCTGGTAAATCTGGTACAAAGTGGTAATATTCTATTTATATTAAAAAAAATAATACATAATATACAAAGGTGGGTGTCTAAAAGTTGTATAACTTTTGTACTTTGAATGTGATATGTGTAGCACTGGAAAATGTCTATTTCTGCCTATAGCACTATGTCTGTCTTTGCTGATTTTAACCAGCTGGTAAGGCAGATTCTGAACGTGGTTCGACCCATATCAAAGGTATAATAAATGTTGGTTATGTTATCAGCTTGTAAGCTTATTTAGATAATTAGTAACAAAAATTTAGTACTAATTATCTAAATATGTTGGTGATTAATATCAATGATAATGTTTTACAAGAATGGAGCGACAGTCTAGTCACCTGATTAAAGTAATCACTGATGAATAATATTGGTTGCATTATAAATACTGAAGAGAATGAATGTTGGTTATGTATAAGGTTATTAAGAAGAAATAAAACCTAAATGTCACAGAAGTGTTGTTTTATTTTCTCTGCAACATAAAAACTATACATCTATTAATTTTAATAAACAGGGTAAAATATATAAGATAACTAAGAAAAATGGGAATAAAGTCGACGTGATAAGTTCGTGACCCGGTGAAGTTTAACCCAAGCCATCACTAGATGGCGTGGTTTCAGTAACGGACATGCGCAATATCGATGTTATTTTCGCGTTGCGCGGTAATTATAAAAACTGGATATAGGTAATTTAACTCAACTATTCACAAATGACTAGCGTGTAGAGCTATGGTCATCAATCTGAGAGTAGACAGGGGTCTAGCAGTAAACAAATTGATCGATAATGATGTTTGAATGAACATGAACGGTTTTACGGTTTCGTACCCAAAGGGTAAAACAGAGTATTATTGAATGAACCTGCTGTCTCTTTTATACGGCTTTATTTCTGGAAAGGTAACAGACACTTCAAAGGGCATAGATCTAACCTTTTTGCCGTACCTACAATTCTGCTGCATCGATAAAAATCTTCGTCGATTAACTTCTAAGACCACGTACTTACATATTTGATCGAAGTCCGCGTAACTCTAAAAATGGTCTTAGTTACAAATATCAATCATTAGGTAATTAAAAGACGCATTATTTGGCCAAGCAAAATACAGACGAATTGAGAACCTCCTCCTTTTGGAAGTCTGTTAAAAATGAAGAATTTGAGTTCATCATCATGAATCACAGCAAGTTACTTGAGAAAACAAAACACAGCATATACGAGTATCGATCCTGCCAAATATGCAGTGATAACAACGCGTATGTCGGTGTTTCATACACAAAGAGGCGACGAGCAATGCGCTGGCGAAATAAAAATAACTAGATGAAACAGTTTTTTGCTCTCCTGGATTTTTTTAAATTTGAGATCTGCGGTGTTAGAACTTAGCGACGTGTTGTTGAATAATAAAACATGTGTCAATATCTGATTTTAACTTTTTAGATCCTATGTATTTTTTTGTTTTTACGATTCATTTCAAAATTTAACTTTAATAAACAAATTAATTTAAGGTGCATAAAATATTCTATACTAATAATACTAATATTCATTTATTATATCTTGATATATCAGAAACCGTACGGTATTTTAAGTATAATAACGTATTGTTACAATATATACATTTATCATCCAAAATACATTATATAAATTTTAATAGAATATTAAAACTATATTTGATTATTATATTTGATCGAAGCAAAAGAGCTTTTTCATTGCACTGAAAAGAAAAAAATAAACTTTGCAGTAGTCAAATTCATCGTTTTCTTGCATTGTAGGATTTGTAGGTACAGTTTTATATTATATAATATGTATATAATATAATGCTATTTCTATAAAAACATTGTGCATGTAGTAGATAATAGATATATTAGTGAATATTTCGCGGGCCTCAGTTCAAATTTTCGCGATTCGCCTGTTGCCAACTCTCTGGTTTAGAACATCGCAAAATTATTGATTTAATACATTTATTAATTAATAATATTATTGATGTTGAAGTTTTAGAACAAAATAATATAGTGAGTACTTAGTATTATTATTATTTTGTTAACTATTTTCTTATGTTATCGACAGTCGCGAATTTTAAATAATATTGGATATGCGGCTTAATTTCATATCAATGTCTCAACATTACGTTTTGCATTATAAATATACAATGTTTGGAATGGATGTTAGGTATGCGTAGCGTAATAATAATGGATTTTTTTTGTACATCAGTATCTATGTTCAGACTGTGTTACTACAAAA
The DNA here is from genome assembly GCA_018249875.1 of Cecropterus toxeus. Lineage (NCBI taxonomy): Eukaryota > Metazoa > Arthropoda > Insecta > Lepidoptera > Hesperiidae > Cecropterus > Cecropterus toxeus. Next base: position 6,797 of record DWNE01009626.1, read on the forward strand.
TAAATGCCCGCAGATTATAAATAAGGTAACAACCGATAATATAAATTATTTTGCAGTCTTTCAATGTTTCTATGTTGTGACCTATTGGAATAAATAACTATAGATAAAACTGGACAGTTTTGCTATCTGCCATCTATAATCTTTGACAATCGAGTATGTATCTGCGTCTCTAGTGTTAGTTAATTATCTCACCTGACAGTATATGAGGTCGCGGAGTTCCTGCAGTTCGTAGGAGAGGTGTCGCACGCGGCCATCGCGGCAGATGCACTTCAACGTCTTCTCCCCCACGTGCACCACCAGCGACGTACGACACACCGCGTCGTATCTAGTACATGGTTTTGTTACAACATATGGATACTCGCGAATAATGTGCCGAGTAACCTAACCCAACCCCAACGTCATGTCACGGACGAATACGGATTCAAAATAACTAAAATCTTTTGGTTTTTGCTAAAGTGTAATTTAAGTACGAAGCAAATGATTTTAGTTCACGGCAAACAATTGCCTATCTTGGCGAACAACGAATACATTCGTGAAGGTTATTTAAATAATATTATTCGAGTCTATTCGTTTGTGCTTGGCGTGTATCATAAATTTGGTGTTGCACTTTATAAACATGGCTCTTCCAAGTATGAATTATGATAAATATTTCTTAAAAATTGCTATTGAAAGCATCTATGTTATTTGTGTATTACACAATTAGTTTTAATATCGTAGACCTCTCAGTGGGCGACTCGGGATGTGCAACAGTATTTTAATATCAACTGAATCTATTACAGATGCTATCTTACTCTACTGGCAAAAACTTCCGATACATATGAAACTGATAAGTATAATATTTTCCATGTTTACATTTTCCTTGTACTATCCATGAAAGCTATAGGAAAATATAATAATAACCTACATATATAAAAATGAATATATATTTCCCTTAGCCATAGATAGCGTCACGCGTGAATGGCTAGACCAATTTCGCTAATACTTTTATGTTGCATTTCTTACTGTCAGAAGAAAGTTCTTATAAAACAGAAAAAATCAACAAAACCAGATCTTATGGCGTTTGAAATAACTGTCAATCTTACCGATTCGAAGTCGAAGTCTGTTGGGTCAGTTAGTGATCAATACATACCCATAAGCCATGATGTTGATTTTGACACAAGACTGAGTCGGACTGTTTAGAGCGTTCCAGTGTGACACAATAAGAGGATCCTTAACCTGTGAAAAACAATTTCATTTAAAATGACGGTTTTTAATATGCAGACCGAGGAATAAACAAAATCATTACTTCTTTGGCTATAGTGTCGAGCACGTATTCACTGCGTCGTCGCATGAAGAAATGCTGTGCTTGCTGGATGATTTGTTCTAATAGAGATTGTTCCCTGCTCATTTCCAGTAGTTCAAACCTGTCTGCTGCCATTGGACCTGTAGATAAAATGAAATAATATCATATTTTTTTTAATAATGGAACCATAGACTTTTGGTTATGCAAATGTGCAAAACCCTTTATGGCCATAGTTAGAATTTTGTTTAGTATGGAGTTTCAGACTACATAGCGTTATAAAGTTGACGTGTTATTGCCAATGTTAAAAAGTATAGAATAACATAACTTTACATTTTGTTTACTTAGTCTACCAATTCACACTTTACATAGTCTACCAATTCGTACTTGGCTAGCGCGGTGGACTATGGCCTAAAACTCTTTCATCCTGAGAGAAGACTCGTAAACGTGGGACAATAATGGGTTGACGACGACATAATTTTCATATAATATATAACTAGAGATGTGCCAGATCGTTAATATAATAAATCCGCGGATCGGAACCTAGACCCTGAATAGGGACACGGGCGGTGTGATTAGAGGGTCACGTTACCAGCGAGCGAGCGTCGCTTGGTGGGGCCGAGCGGGCCCGTGGCGGGGTGCGGGAACGGGTGGTGCGTGTTGGCGTGGTGCACGGCGCGCAGCAGCTGGTGCAGCGAGTGCTCCAGCACGTGGTCGTGCTCCGACTTGCCGCCGCCGCTGCTCACCTCCGTCTGACATTACAACATTGCACATGCACTCGAACGCACAACATATATTGCCGAACATTAACCGATTCCTGGCCTATGACGCACCTAGCGCGTCATGAAGAAAGCTTCAGGGAGGCCGATGACGCGATAAGCGCGTCATTAAAAAAACATTGAAACTCAATTTTTTATTCAATTCTAACAAAAAACCCTTTTATTTTCTATAAAAATAAACACATTGGAGAAACTACGACGGCCAGGCGCGTCATTACTCAGGAGGGCCAATGACGCGACTCGCGCCTTTCAATTTTGTATGGGGCCGGAATGGAAAGTCACAAGAAATGAAGGTGGCAAGGAATCGGTTAATGTAGTATGTAATAAATTTCGTTTTATAATACATATACGATTATTGTATTTTGTTTTGTCACACTTCCTCGACTCCCTCCCGCCCTTTTAATTTGTGATGTTAATTATTTATGAACCCTAACTTCAATTTTGTTCATTCTTACCACGATGTGTATATAATGGAATGTTGTTTGAGCAATTAATACGTGTAGAATAAAATCTTGTTTAAGTATTTGTAATATTGTTCAATTTGAATATTTGTTAATGTGACCAGAATTGGGAAATTAATGTTTGCTTGCCAGTATTTGATAGGAATGATAGTGTAATTATACAATTAAGATTCATTTATTATTATTATAAGCAATAAGTTTTTGTTATCCTTGTATTTACGTACAGTGTAACAACACAGCGAACTTTTAATTTTAAAGTGACACGATTAAAATGATATTTAATTTAAAAATGCATTTAAATGTATGAATAAATATCTGTTTCTGTTTGTAAACCGACAATTTTAAACAAATTAGTAATGACTTTCTGTGTCATTTTTAAGACTTATATTCATATAATTTTTATGTGTCACTTTAACATGAAAGTTTTGGTAGGTTCTTTGGTCTATGTTATACCTAGAACATACTAGGAATATGACTATAGTATTTTTCATACATCTGGTTCTCGCTTGGTCTTATCAAATAAGTGAGGTGTCATAGTTTTATCGAAGGATAGAATCAAAAGAAAATTTGAGAGTAGTAAGATAAGCTTTCAATATTTTCACTTACCACCTACTGCATGAAGCAGTAATGTAACCTTGCTATTTCCTTGTTTGAAGCATAAGGCAATATTCCAAGTTAAACTAGTTCTAGGAAGGAACAACGCATCAATTACAACTGTCGTATTATGTTTAGGGATCCACGGATTACAGAGAACCCTCAGGCTGAATTGCATCTTTGATTGCCACTTCTAGAGTTTCGAGGTGGTAGAACGAGAATGATTCGACCGGGTAGGTACCACACCTACTTCTAGCGTGAAGCAGTTCTTGCGTGAGGTGGAAAGGTGTGGTTGCCGACTCACTTTGATATGAGGCGACCAACTTAATACTCCGTAGTAGCAAGGCACCTTTGATTGACTTAAGATAGAATCTGTTCTAGGTGATAGTGGCCACTTACCATCAGATGGACTGCATGCTCGTTTGCTACTTATAAAATTATAAAACAGTAGCCGAGACTATTAGAACCTACTGTGTTTTGTACTGTCACTACGCCATCAATTTTGTATAACTTTACTTTTTTAAATGCTTAGATCCTATAGTACTTTCAGTACTCGCCAAAGACTTTTTTGTATGTGATACATTTACTTTTTTACCTAGACGTAAATCGTATTTCCGTAATAAATAATTTATAAAAAATACAAGATGTTTTATTTCTAAAATTATATTTCCTTTTATATGATATAAAATCTTATAATACAATAACAATTTTAATTAAGTTTACGGATACGGAACCCTTTGTGCGCGACACCGACTCGCACTGTAGCCTGTTTTTGTCCTTTCTCTCGGCACGAGCACTCACAAACATATATATAATGTACTCTGTGCCCACAAATAAGAGTGGACTCTATATTCTGTTTTTTTTTTCGCTACGGACTAAATTGACACATGCGAA
>DWNE01009627.1:0-10803 GCA_018249875.1 Cecropterus toxeus
TTAAATGAAATTAAAGTATCATTTTGTCGATTATAATGACTAAAAAGATTTATGATCAATAATCTATATTTTTAATTGACGTAACAATAGAACGTCCAAGTCAAAAACAAACGTCAAACACAAAATTACGTCAATTCGTCAAACAACTGAATTAGCCGATTAGCCGAGCCGAACGATTTACCGATTTGTTAATACAGCAATGTGTTTCTAAGATTTCCTTCGAACGGTTGCCTTAGTAATCGTATCATTGTACTTATTTTAAAATTAAGCGATCATTGTTTCAATTATTATATAATGACTTCCATGCCATCAGATACTGAATCAAATGTTAGTGGTTTCATCCGGTACAGCGACAAAAACTTCAAACACTTGTATACATCAATGATAGAGGTAAGTCAACTAATATTATGGATATTTACATTACTGTGTAATGATTAACAAGATTTAAATTTTTGAGAGTTATTAATAAATTTCCCATACTAATATTATTTAAGAAACATGTCATTTTCATTCGACAAAATTATATGTTATTTTCTATAAGTATCCCATTTTTGCGTCCTGTTATTACTGTCATTTACACTATCTTTCTTTCAGAACATGGAAATTATTAATCAAGACTTACTACAAGTGGAAAAAAATGTTAAAAACATTGTACAACAAGCGGGTCCTCTGGAGAATCAACTAAATGCACTGCTGCAGACATTACCCAAACAAAACATTGCGTTGCCTATGGAAACTGAATGAATTAATCAACTTGACGTACATTTAATCTTACTTGTGATGCTTACAGATCTTTTCATTTGATAATGAGGAATATAGTGTTATTTCCAACTCTATGGATTGTGCAAATATGTTAATTATGTCAAAGAAAATGTGAATATTTGGTTAAGAAAATACATCATTTTGATAGAATTAACTGAATCATCTTATATAAAAAATAACCAATTTATTAAATGTATCAAATATATTGTTAAAACTTTATATAGTAGGTCTGTAGATGTCTAAATATTTACTAATCCGTTTAATATCTTCCCAACAAATCTTGTAAGTAAATTGTTGCCGAGTAATTGTTATATTATGTATTATTATAAAATTCAAAGGCTGCTGTAAATATTGGTGATTGTGTAATACATCTTTAAAATCTTTTATAACGTTAATTAAGTTATTGTTGTCATTATTTAATTTTATATGATATATATTTTTACTAATCATGATTTTTAAATAACTGTTGCCTTCAAAGTGTTCATGTATTGAATATGAAGTTGCATTAGTCTGTAGATAATGAGGAAAATTAATAATCCCCATTAATAATATAATTTTTAAATAAATTACCTTGTTTTATTTTTCCTAATACAATAAACCTATGAATACAACTATGCATTGAGCTGAAATATTGTCATTTCATGTAATTTGCAGTCTACAAGGTAGAGTTGCGCATAGTGTGCAATGAGTTATACAGTAACCCTCGAATCTCTTATAATCCTGTGTAAATCTCCATTGATGGATCTAGACAAAAATAAACTTTGGAAATAATTTGTTAGAGAATCCTTTCCATACAATGTTTATATATATAGTATCATTGCTTTAGGAAATACTATGATAGAATGCATAAAGTAGATATGTTTATTGTCATTGTATAGATACTGTCTATAGCTATATTATCTGTTATATTTTTGCTGTTTCCTTTTGAAAAGTTAATTTTGACATTTTAAAATAAATCAGTTAGTTTGTTACAATATATGTTTTAAATTTGTTATTTGTTTAATATTTCTAGATTTTATTTGATTAAGTAATAATATGGCTACAATATCAACCCGTGCGAAATCTCCGACAAGAGCTGAAGCAATCGCAAAAGCGTTGAGGCCAGGTCCCGTTTACAATACTGGAGTTTTGTTAGGTAAACATGTCTCTTAATAGAGAATGTCATTTTAAATTGCTATATAAAATTGCAGAAGTTTGCTCTAAAGATGATGTTTAAGGGTGGTAAAGAAAATAACATAATAACGATTTTTAAAAGGGCTGATGTCTAAGCGCTGGGAATACGAAAACTATTGCAGTTACAAATAAAACTTCTAATATCTAATAAGTCGTAAGCATATGTTGCTTAGTAATAGAATTACGATTGTTAAGTATGTATTATTACTCAAAAGTCATAGATACGTAGACACTAATAATAACAACTACTAATATATTATCGCACAATCTAGGCAACTGGGTTGAAGACAGAATAGAATGTCCGAAGAGTGGAACGTTATACTTTCCACCTAAAGAAGTGATTGACTACGAAAAATTAAAGCCCGAAACACGCCAACAGGATTTTAGACAAAACAAGCTAAATGGTTTACAGGTATTTTGTTATTAAAATTATTTATTTTCAAATCGTTCTTTTCGATCAGAATTAAAATTTAAACTATGTAAAGCAATCGGCAACTATAACCCTTTAATATTTGGCGCTTCTTACCCCTTTGGTAAGAAGCGCCAAAAATTTAGTAGTTAGCGAAATTAATAAAAAGTTTATTTGAGTAAGACGAGGAAATAATTTCTTAAAAACGATTGTTTATTTCTAAATTGTTTTTAAAAATGAAGATTTCATTGCTCGAATATGCAGAGGGTTGAACCGCAGCCGTAAAATTACTTCCTAGTTACGATAACGAATCCTATTAGGATGATGCTACACAGCAAAAGCTGATTTTAGTCATTTAAATGTCTTCTACATTGGTGTGGTTACTTTATAATATAGAAATAACTAAAAACTATTCATTTCACTCGATGGTAAGTCACTGCCGCCCGTGGACATTTGTAATTAACCGCTGATAACATCAATCTTGCCTGAAGATTGCCACGAATGCTTATATTAAGGATAATAACTGCCTCTGGAGGAAAAAGTTGGGTAGAACCACAAAATCTACCAATTTTACTCCAGGAATACATAATGTTGACCGTTACTTATGGCTTTAGGGTAATGTACATGGAATAATTCGCCACGATAGCCACGACGCCTGTGGAAACTTTGCCACCACCACTGACCTAGTTTACAATCACGTACCAAAGCCACTGTGTGGGCCAGCTCAAAGATATTACAAAAGAAGTGCTCATCAGTTCTACCCACAGCCTGACCTCATGAAATGTTTTGTATGTAATATTTTTCTTTAATTAACCTTGTTTTATTTCCTAGGTTACCCCTCTTTGATGGGTGTTATCAATGTCTGTACTATTTTTGGAGTTTTTCCGCCAAGTGCAAGAACATTCCTGTAAATTGACAGATGTTCTACTAAGGCTACAGAAATCTCGCGTGGAATGCTTTGCAATTTGTTCGTGCGTGGAATGTGACACATACATCATTTTTTCCGTGTACAAACTCGTCCTTTTGAATTTGATATTTGATTGTTTACATTGATAAACGTAGTAGTAGTACTAAAGTAGACATTTGATGAACGTTCTGTCTTTCATACTTTACACTCCGGCCGACATCAATATGCTCAGGTATTTATTGCCCAGCAATGGAGCTACTGCGGTATAGAAGCCAGCATATACTACTAGTCATGCGGGCCTCCACTCAGGTCTACATTGCCTCGTAGTATGACATTACTTGGCTGTAAAAAAGTTTGAGCATTTTTATTTACTCTACGTTTATTTTTTCCGTTCAGTACCACTTAATAACAATTAGTAACAGGTCGCATTTTTGGTAGGGCAATGTTACAGAATGGGGTTTAAAGAAGTACCTTCAACATGAATGGGCATGCACGGACGTGTCAGACTATGCATCGACCCTTTACGAGGATACCTACGTACCCCCACAACCTCACCAATACTTACAAAGATGCGAGAGGAGGGCGCGCAATTCGTGAGTATTTTTTAATTTCGTCATAATAGAAAATGATAATGGCTCATGATAATATATCATAATCAATATAGATACAGATGCATATTAAAATAAAAAAATGTAATAACTTTTTGTACCACTTTATTCCAGGAGCTTCACAAAAAGTTTCCGATATAAGATGACAAAATCAAAACAATGATAACATCAAGAATCATTTTTTTTTTCACATTTGGAAACATTACTAGTCTTTAATATCACATTTTGTTCGAAATAGGACAGTGACGTCCATATAAAAATTGTAACAATACAATAATTCTTAATGCTTTCATATCGCCATCACCTGGCACCAACACGAGATCAGCAAATAGTCTTAACACTAAGTTTACTCACGATCGTTACATACTAATAACGGCTTACAGCTTACAAACTAATGTACGTGATATAACTTAACAAGATTCTTAACATAATGGCAGTTCATGGACACTTTAGTAAAAAATTGATCAAAGAATAAAAAGGCAAAAAATATATATTAGTCAAAAGAATTAGTAACGTCGGTACTGACTAGCAGTTGTGCTAAACGAGCATTAGCGAGACGAAAAAGAATTGACTTGAGGCAGTTTGATCAGTCTGGACCCGCCGGGGGCTTTGAATATATTGTTTGGTGCAAACTGTTGCGGAGCGAACATATTCTGAGAAGCAAACGTTTGCTGAACAAATTGGGGCTGAGGTATTTGAACGTGATTATTGTATTGCATTTGAGGAAACACTGGCGAACTTATTGGCGTAAAAGTCTGTTGATTTTGGAAGTTAAAATTACTTGTGTTACAATTTTGGAAGCGGTCCAATAACACTGACGGTCTGTCCGATTCGCCGCAGTCAGACTCCTCCCGGGATGGCGGCTGCGAGAATATATTCCTCTGATTCATACTAGACGCTTGGGATTCAAACCCCGAACTTTGACTCGAAGAACGGCTACCGTTAATGTTAAATATCTGTCTATCTCCCTCGGAGCCCCAGTACCCGCCTGCGACCCACGAGGTGCTGTGCCCCAGCTTGCTCGGCGAGATTAGTGGTCTCGCGCGATTCATCGGCGTCGGAGTAACAAAATTAGGAGACGCCGTGAATTTCCGCAATGTGAATATAGAATTTTTACTTGGAACTCTCTTTTTTGGACTACTTATACACAAGGAACTTATACTTTCATCTAAATCGGAATCAGAATCGTCCTTTGTCAATTTTTGATACCTATTAAAGGAGGGTTTAATAAATACTGTATCAGACATAGGAGTGGGATTGCCGAGAGCAGAATTTACGCAAAATGTAGAGTTCAGTTTTGGTTTTCCCCACACACTATCTGTCCTGGGAGTGAATGACCTCCCATTGAATAAACTTTTATTTACTGGACTGATAGTTTCATTGGAAGATTCTGTTAAATTATGTAAACCAAATTTACTAAGAGATACATCATCATCAGTATCAGACGATACATTGTCTTCATTGCTTATCTTAGAATTTACTGTCCCATTGACAAGATTCTTCATTTTTCTTGGCGAAATAGGTTTTCGCGTCACATTTCTTGACGACTTTCCAGTCTTAGTTGTCATATGCCTATAAACTAAAAATACTGCAGAAGTACTTGCCAACTGAAACAAAAAATTATGTTTATAGTCATAAAATAACCTATTTTAAAATAATTGTCAGTGACTATCATTGTTAAGCATATTACCTTAATTAAACTCATTATGATTGGCTCTACAGGCACATCCCGATGAGTCAGGGATGCAACAACAAACACAAACCACAGTAAGTCAATACTAATAGTATACTTTAATTTATTTGTATTCTGAATAATTCCTATTATCTGTATCAAACATACACAGCCTCCTAATGCTTTCTGCGCCATGTCATTGAGTCCTGTATTAAAGCTTTCCAATATATCTAAATTCATATTTTTCTTTATGTCATTATAATTTTCCAGCGAAGGGAATGTCAGTAAAGTCTTCATTTTAACAATATCAATTATTCTCTCCAGAAGACTGTACACTATTTCTTTTATATTATACATTGTACTAGATAAATTCTTGTGTTTCATTGCGTTGCTGTAACACTCAAGGGCAATTAATATAATGAGTGTTCCAGCTATAGATGCAGAGGTACTATTTACAAAGTTTCTTAAGCGAGTATCTTGATTCTCTTTTTCTTTTTGGTTCTTTTTCTCTGGTGTCCTTGTTTCTAGAAGTTTCGAACCCAGCAGGGTCTCTTTTTCTTTGTGCAATTTCATTTGCAGCACCTTCTTGCATGGACTACATAATTTATAAGCTTTTTCTAGTTGCAACCTGAAAGGAACAAACAATCATAATTATTTTCTTGAGTTACCTGAAGGCACATGCACACCCATTCATAAATGCATACATTTAAAACTCCATAGTAAGTAATATAGATATTACATATTAAGATAATTATCTCGTATTGTAGGTATTACATTTGGGAACTGATAAGAATGTAAGCAATCTGTGCTAAACGAGATAACAGATATTACATAATATCAAAGCAATTACAAATGATAATTAGTTTTCAAACCATACACAATTACATAAACATAGAGTGGTTCCCCAATAACTTAACCCTTGTTTTATCTGGTGCCCCCAATGATCTGACATGTCTATAACATGTATAATTATTTCAGAAAATCTATTTAAGCAGATGTATTTTTTATTTAGTTAATACTGTCACTAATTTTGATTATGCATTTGATTAACATAGTGTTTTTGCAGTTTAATTCAATTTATTCTATCACCACTTTAATATCTGAAATAAGGATCGACTCTAGTCTGTCTGAATTTTATCATTAAACACACCCTTACAAAATGGTTTGGATCGACCATAGTTGTTCCTTGGTTTTAATATATGACAGTATCTCACCTTAATGGATTTTAATGACTTATAACAATTATTGAGGAAGGAAATTTAATACAAGCTACTATATTTATATAAAGCTGTATATTATATTAATATGAACATAAATATTGTAATGCTACTTTAATTTATTATAAAACAAAACAATTTTCCTCAATGACAAACATTTTAAATACATAACATATATGTTCATATTTGTGTGTTGTGTTACAATATGTAGATGTGTATATGTATTGGTTAATATATGAATAATAAAAAAGGGGAAAAATATGTTAAATACAAAAAATTCCATTTCACATACCTGTAGTTGTCTATCTCATTGTCATAATTGTTATCATTCATAGGAACAAAGTTTGCGAGTTGTGTCACCTTGAGCTGCTGATTGATGTTGCACATTTTACACAAGCCATTCCTGGGGGGGCTCCTATGAAACACTTTGGGAGACTTGAAACTCTGGTCTATACTCGAATTTAATACTTTATTATAATCACCGTCCTTAAAATAACAAAAACACTCGTTATATACGTGTCACATTACACAAGAAACAGCATAATATCACTACATGTTAGCATAAAAAAAACATACCTTAGTGAATCCATTATACTGTTCACATTTGGGACAAATCCAACTGTTTCTATTTAAAAACTTCACCCAGAAGTTGCTATTAAAAACCAACAATTCACTCGCCAAACTAAAACCGCCCTGTAAGCAAAATATATAATAGTTAAACAATTATTATCAGGCGGGAAAGCAATACTCATAACCTCTATTTACTTACCGCAAATTGAAAAGTAGTTTCAAAAGTAGAATTGTGCATAGAATAGCGGTTATAGTAATCAGTATTGATTCCATTTTCTGTCGAAATTTCATTTTTCGTGCGGTTTTGTTATATATTTTATAAAATCATATTTCTCTATTCACTAACCTAAAAAGTACAACCGCCCACCATGACTGATATCCACTTATTATAGATTAAAAAAAGAATTATAGCGTAAACCAAAGTGACACGCTGCCATACACAATGTAGATTATAAATATTGTCTATGGGCCTTGCGCTAAATAATGTTTAAAAATATTACTTTAGTTTCTTTATATGCTATTGAATATTATTAAAAGATTTTCTGTTGAAATATTATTGCTTGCTGGATTTTAATACTTTACATGTAATTATATATATACATGTAGTAATTTCGCTAATAAATAAAGTATTACATATTTCTAGACGAATCTTCTGATGGAGTGCATTTGTATACATTTTTTAGGTTATAAATGTCATTATCATATGTTGTTCATAAATGTTATTGTTGGGCTAAATGTTAAAAATCGTTATAATACTCGTTATACTTAATTAAACGCACACAAACGTTCCATAACACTACAATGCAGTCAGAAGGGGATAAATTGCTGTATTTATGCAATTACGACGTTCAAATTGAAGATTCAAGTAAGATTTTTTCTGTTACTACTATTTGCTTATTAAATTAATTTACTTAAAATAAAACTGCCGCATTTTACATAATTTATAAACAACTTTACAGGTCAAGATTGTATAAAGAAACTATGGTCCGGAGATTGGTCTATCGAAAATATTTCGTTATGCAAAGAGTTCCTTACAAGTGGACTAGAGACAGACTCTGTTAAACAAATTCTGAAAGGATACAACGGGAACCAAGAAATTATGGATAAAACACTGCACATGGCTATTAGTGCATTCCTAACATTTTGTGATAGCAACTGGAATACACATCCAAATGAATTAAATCTTGAGCAATACTTTGAAATGGCCTGGCCGGAGGGCGTAGATGCAGCTACGAAGTTGCAGAGGGACTCTGAGCCTTTGTATGTGAACATACTGCACCCTGAATTGCTATATTTTTCTACTCAAATATTTGCCGCACTTTATTCTGTGGAACAAAATTTGGTATGATTTTTTTTTTACAAACTTGGTAAAAGTTTTACTTATCTTAAGATTGATACCAACACTTTCATTACTTTGGTTGAAGTATTTTTTTTCTGATTACTGATGGTATGGTGACAACCCAAGTGGGGGAGCAGTCAGCATACCGGTCTGACACGCAGTGGGTTCCGGGTTCGATCCCCTGCCAGACCGACATTACAGTACAGTACTGAACAACTACCCCGAACTTACGCAATAGGTGGGACTGAGTGATAACAGCGTAAGTTGGGGTATAATTTTGTATATATAAATTATTTTTAATTAGGGCCCATAATTGACGAAAATTGCAAGTTAGACAATAAATGTTTATTAAAATCCTCAAGAATACAAATACAAAATCACCAGCCGAAGCATTTGGATGATTTTGAAATTTTATAAGCCTTCATCGAGTATATATTTTCCAAAATTTGTAAATTTAAAATCTCATAACTCTGGTAACTCATGTAACTTGGGATAGCATAAGTCGAAGTATCACTGTACTATTATTGGACAGGAATAAACTGGGCAGCTTAGAAAAGGTTCTATCACCTTTAGAACGAAGTAATTATACAAATCATACATTTTCTGCTAACATATATCCTTTCAGATTCATCTGTGGTGGTGTTTCCGCTGTAAGGTGACCCATCAACGAGCTTTAGAAGACACAAGTGCAACTCTGTTCACTGAACTAGAGTTCATGATAGCTAAGCTGTCCAATATGTCACAAGTTTTAGATAACTCGAGGTTAAAAGTGTTGCTATATACGGAAATAGCTCAGGCTTATTTGATTTATGGCAGAATACAGAAAGTTGAGGAGTATTTGCTAAAGGCCAGGGAACTTGCTGGCTTGAAGCTGGAGCTAACAGGTTTGTGTGACCTTTGTATACTTATTATTGCTTTCATGGTCTTTTTACCCGAATGTGACAGAAGGAGGGCAATGTTTTTTAAGTGTATGTATGTTTGTTTCTATGTATGTCTATTCTTTTAGCAGGTACTACAGCCCAAGCAGCTTAATGGATTGTGACATATGACATATCATTACAATTGTCTCCGTTTGGAAAGTGAAATAGGTTACATCATTTATAAAAATGGCACCTAGAATAGGAAAATAATAAATATACCAATCTAAATATATATTGGTGTGGTCAAGTAATTAATACCTATACTTGACTATTTGTTTAAATTTCGTTTTTAGCAGGCAGGTTTTTGTTATAAGTAGTTTTAACAATGTTACTATTTATAATATGGAAGTAGCATAGCATGCAGTCCATCTCATGGTAAGTCAACTGCTACATCAGAACAACTGTATTTAATCCTAGATCAGAGCTTTACCTGATTCTCCACAGATGTGTACCAGGTCCAAGTCCGCAGGGGTACCTGAGGACTTGTAATGCCTCAGATGGTTATATTACCAATTGTATTTATACCACAAAATTTATGCTTTCATGCTTATCATGTGTGGATTGGTACTTCAATTATTTTTTAACAATCAATAAATTTCTTAGCAATGCTTTTCTTTTCCAATAAAACAAGTGATATTTGATTTCTTAAAATCATAACATATCTCTAGAGATTTTAAGCTTAGTCTTCACTGCGCTTGAAGACTAAGCTTAAAATCTCTAAACCAAAGCACTATACCAGAGGATATTACAGGATTGTTAATATAGTTGAATAATTAATTTTTTTTTTAATTTACAGGAGTTTTGGGTAAGAGAACAAAGTTCCAACAAGAAGCACTACCCCAGTTGGCTCTTACAAGTGAATTGGACTCCACCGTGGAAAGGTCATCAGCAGAGCAATCGCACGGGAGCTCAGAGCTTCCGCCCGAGATCGAGTTGCAAGATGATGTCAGACTGAATAAGATTCAGTTCAACGAACAAGTCAGTCAGGCAGAGTTGCCGAGTTTAGAGCAAACTTTGTGCTTGTTGACTGTGTGAGTTAATTTTTTTTGTTTCCTATTGGATTCTATTGAATGCAACTGTATTCTATGCATTTTTCGTTTGCTTGCTCATTTGGTTATATTTTGGTTGCTGCCTCATTTGTATATGAGGCGACCATCTTAGTCCTCGGGAGTAGCAACGCATCTGTGATAGACTTTAGATAAAACCCCTGATGTACATGGAGTTTC